>WBMZ01013557.1:102070-194489 GCA_013400975.1 Atrichornis clamosus
TTTTTTTTTTTCCTTTTTTTTCTCTTTTTTTGTGTTGTGGGCAGGATCGCTGGCAAGCAAGGACAATTTTCCGTGGACCCCTTGTGCTAATTGTGCAGTGTTCTTATTGGAATCTGTATACAAGACAAAGTAGAATTTTAGGAGTGCAAAAAAAAAGTCTAATGGTTGATTAAAAAAAAGAAATTCTGATATATTATCTATAGTACATGAAGACCATAAGCAAATGTTTGTTTCAGTGTGGTTCTGCCTTGAACTGCTTTTTGGCATGATTTATTTTTTATTTCCGATTTTACTTTTCATCCATATGTAAATTTTGCCATGTTTTACTTGCTGTACCATCCCCCCTTCCCTTATTTTATTTTTCAGTGTCCATGTTTTATATATCCTGGGCTTTTTCTCTCTAGTTAATTCAGCCATCCGCTACTATTTTCTTGGCTCTGTAACTCTTGTTTCCCCCCCTCCCCGTCCTCCCCCCTGCACCCCCTGTAATTTTAAACATTCAGTTTCCTTGTAGATCAATGAAGATAAATACAGCATTGATTTTGGATGAAAAAGGCAGTTGAGTGTTTGTGTGTCGTAGCCAGCGCTGTTGACTCGAGGCTAATGGTTTATTGACGGCTGGGAGGAGGCAGCTGCAGGAAGGGGCTGGTGCCGGGACAGGGCTCTGGTTCTGCCTGTGAATCCTTCCCGGCAGGAGGAACGTGGCCCATCAAGAGCTTTGCAGGCCGTAGTTGTGGTCGGGATTTGGGGTTTGGGGAGGAGAGCGGTGCCCCCGGCCCTGCAGCATCCACCCCGCGGCCCCGGGGCACCTCGGGCTCTGCGCCCCGGGGGCTGATGCGGCGTCTCCTGCCGGGGGGAACGAAGGACAGAGAAGGAAGCACGGCCTGTGTGCAGCAGCTCGTTTGGAGGGATCCCGCTGCCGGCGTCACTACAGGAAGGTTATTGCCTCAAGCGCTCTTCTCCACTTTCCTTTTCCTTCCGCAGCTTTTCCCGTGGGCTGAGCGCAGCCTTCTGTGGGGGGATGGATCCGTGCCCCAAGCCCCTCGCGCTCGCCACCGATGGAGCGGTGGGCGACTGTGCTCTAACAGCATGTTACAGCTTCTGGGTTTAAGTTTGCGTGTGACTAAATTACTGGGCATAAAGAAAGAAAATGAAATAAAATAGCAGGGTCCTTAATCTGATGAAAGGAGGCTTAAAACAAAATAGGCATTAAAAATCAGCACCTGCTCTCCCAGCTGAAATTGGAGGAACATAGAACACGTGGTGGATGTGAGAAGTGTGTTGGACTCAGCATAAAGATTCATAATGCTGGCTCAGGGGGATTGTAATTCTCCTGCTGCCAGTGTCCAACATGGGATCATGCTTGACACCACCTCTAACATGGACATGCATAAATGAGCCTCCCTAACCTCTGTTAGAGTCCACAGCTGCATCTTCCTGATGCAGGTATATGTGAGCAAGAAGGTTGTTCCTGCAAACTTCAAAAAAAAATACAAAATGGAGCATACCCTTTGGAAGCATTTGTTCTGTGCACGGCTTAAAAAGTGAGCATTAAATCAATGCCATGCTCCCCTGGCATTCCTGAAGGATTGCTTATTGCAGCCACCCTGGTGCCAGAAGAATTCATCATGACTGATGTTGTGGTGGTCTGAATATTAAAAGAAAATCAGCAGTTTGCAATTTACTGTATTAGGAGGCATTGCTCTCACGCCTTCAGAGGATGACCCATCAATAATGCTGCACTACAGTGGGATTCCTGTGGAATTACGCAGTGTCGAGTATCAGCCTTCTCACAAAATGGTTCTTCATGATTAATGGTATTATTACCTAAACACAGAAACTAATTAATTCAGCCTTATTCCTTTAAGCCACCCCAGCTGAGCTGCCTTCTGCTAAAAGAACTGGTACAGAAGGACTTCCTGGGTTTTATGCATTTCTACCACTGTTCAGCTTTCATTTTGTGCCGTTTTCACCATTTTTAGTCTACTTTTGGCTTTCTCCCTAGAGACTTCCCTCAGTCACTGAAAAAGGGTGGAATTTAGCAAACAAATGACAGTGGGTGGGAGGAAGAGGATGGGATTTGGAACGCTCCTTGCTTGCCTCAGGCAACCTGTTTTTAAAAAGATACTCAGGAAGGCATAAGGAGGGAGACCAGCTCTTGCACTTAGGTTACCTTTCGTCTAAAATGCCCACTGGGGCTCTGTGGAAGGAGTTGTGTGCACAAGATTTGGCTAATGGGGGCCGGTCTTGGACCAGTCAATAAAACAGACAACCAGGATATCAGGGAGTGAGGAAAAAAGCCAATCTGTAAAGCTGAATCCTCAGATCACTTGTCAAAAATATTAACTGTTCCTTGACAAAAACACCTAGGGCTTCCCTAAAAAGTCAGCTGTATTGCCTAGAATAAGCATATGGGGATTGTCCATTCCAGCCTACATAGATACCATAAATATTTAGAGTTAGCAATTGGTGACCTCGAGTTAGACAAACAGAGTTGATTCAGGGGAGCCCAAGGACTCAGCACCAGGCTGAGCTTCCACCATCAGGTCTGCAACGCCAACAGTGCCTGGGTGCAGAGGAGGGAAAGCACAAGAAGCCAGCTAGTCAGGAATGCAATATCCTGAGAGCTTAGGGAAGAGCGAGACACACCAGCTGTGCTTCAGGCAGGCCAGCAAGTGCCAGAATGAGAGCAGAGGTAGATCAGTGGTGTGCAGCTCAGGCTGGAGCTCAGAAGCTGTCGACAGTAAGGAAAACAGGATTTGTGTTTTCCTTAGCTTGTGCCAAGCAAAAAAAAGGAAACCTTTCCCCTACCTCCCTCAGGAAATTCCTTTTTGCCAAAATCTTAAGAAAATAGTTGTACTGCAGTGTTGGGGGCTTTTGGTAATGGTTGTGTGGGAGGCCAAAATGGCATTGCCCATCACCAAAACCTGAGTGTCCCCCCGCTTACACAGCTGTCTCCAATGGTGCCCCTTTGCACATGCAGTTTGCTTTGGGGAGAGTCCAACTAAGGAAATAAAGAACAATCAGCTTTGGCAAACCAATTTAGCACTTTTGCTCAAATCCCGGGGAGCTGGTAGCCCAGGGCGCAGCTCAGAAACACAGTGCTCTGGGAAGAGCACAGCAGCTTGTGAGCTCAGCCTTAAACTGGACACCAGTGTGGAGAGCAGCCGTGTCCAGGGATCCATTTCATGTCCACCTGTGTCCAGCAAGATCCCTGTGTCCGGCATCCCCCTGCTGAGGCCACAGCTCTTTCATACCACCAAGATCAATACTTGGTCAGGAAAATCCTTTCCCAGTAGTGTGCTGTATTATGTGAAGCCGAATGAAAAGCGAGGAGTGGGGGAAGGCTGCAACAGGCCTAAATTACAGGCTCTCGTTTCTGAACATAATGGGGAAAAAGAAAAATCAAATGATGTTTTGAAGTTTAACTCGGAAAATATTTTTCCGAAGCCTTTGAGGGATGTGTGTGTGAAGTAAAAAGGTCGGCTCCCCTCATCCCAGCCCCTGCTGCTGCGGCACAGCTGGAGGCTCCCTGCGCTGCGGCTGGGACCTCCTTGCAGGTGTCAGCACGGCAATTTCTTTGTCTTCTCACAAAAAACCTTCTGCTCCATTAAGCTTCCCTAATTGCTGCATTTATCATCAGCCATTTTCTGCTTGTTCCCTTCCTCATTCAGCGAGGATGTGTCAAAATAGAGATACACCCGCCGTCCCTCCGAGATGAAGCTGTTCGAGGCACCGGCTGCTCAATTGGCCGTTCAGCAGAAGGTCCCTCATTACCGGCTCGGCGGCGGCTCGTGTGTCACACACATCACAGCAGCCGGGCGGTGCTGGCCGGGTGTCAGGCCCTTTGCACTGAGCCTTGATAAATAGCTGAAAGGAGAAAAACACAGGGCTTATTTTTTGACTCAAACCCCAGCCAGCTTCATCCTCCTCCTCCAGCTCCTGATTGGAATTCGCGCAGCGAAGTGCAGCTGCCCGCAGCAGGGTGAAGCCCTTCATCTCCCCCCAAAGCAGCCTGAGGAGCAGGGGATGTGTTCGACACCCAAAGGAGATGGGGACCAGCTCACACCCACATCAGCCTGGGTCACACACCAGCGGCAGGAAGAACCCTGGAAGAAAACTGCCGTGGCTCAGCAAGGACGGGCAGGTTTCTGCAGCTGCTTTCCAGAGGACTTGCTGCAATATACAAAAAGTCATAATTAGCTCTTCTGCAGCATTTGCTCACTGTTTTATCAAAACACTTTGTTAATAAATATTATTATTTCAGGAAAAGGAAAAACCAGGCAAGACACTGAAGGAAGTGACCAGCTTTTCAAAAATGCTCCGCTCCCTTCCGCAGCCTCCCCCTTCTCTCCAGCATTTCCAGCTGATGGAGAGCCAGAGCCCAGCAACATTCCCCAGACACGCTGGTGGTGGTGGGATCACTCAGAGGAAATTGCAAAGCAGAAGAACTCTGCAAAGCCAAATTCAAAGTGCTGGCCAGTAAAAAGCCCAGTGGTGAGGAACTAGTTTGGGGAAGCTTTTAGGTTTCATTATTCAAAAATCTTTCTTTTCATTTTGAGTGCTATAAAAAAGCCTCCTCCTGTGGAGGGAACAAAGGAAAAGGGATTAATTTTATGGGGCTTTTTTCAAAACTAAGATGGTTCAGGATTTTGGGGTTGTTAATGGACATCTAAGAAACTACAGAGAGTGAAAAATGTCTGACAAGGGAACCTCATCTGAGGGGTGATTTGCACTAAGCCCCTTTGGACAGGGAAGGTGGTAGTACCATAAAACACACTGCTACAGCTTCCATTTCAAAGAAACCCACCTTAACTCTCAGCACATACCACTGGTGGCCCTGAAAAGGCTAAAAGCTGTGCTCTGCTGTCACGGGGCTCTGCAGGTTAACCATGTGTCTGCAGCTGGGAAAGCAGGGATCGAAAGCAGCCCAGCTATTGAAGGAATTAATTCAGCTGCTGGGGCTGGCTCTGGAGGTCACGCATGGCCAGATTAGCCTTTGCAAGAGCTCAGCATTTTCTGCCATGTCCTATGGAGTTTCACTAGTCCAACTCTGCAGAATTTAAAGGTTAAGCCTCAAGCATGATGCACCTACTTTGCAGTCAGGTACAGCATCAATACCACTTCTCTGGCCAACCCATCGGGGCACTGGGCTGCCAGTGGCCCATGCCCAGGGCACAGCAGAGCCACAGGACCCCACCTGGAGCCGCAAAATCCACACCAGCCTGTTTGGACCGTTACTGATGGACCTTATGGCAAAGGCACCGTTCGGTTTTTCCACACCCTGCCTCCAATGTGTTCACTGGATGACTTCACGCAGCCAGACATGGCCAAAAATGTGCCTCTGTGAACTAATGAATTGGTTTAATTGTCTGCCAAACCTGAGAGCAGCCAAAAGTAACAAATTAAAGTTTACAATCCTGTGGTCTCATTTACAAGGGGATAATACAGCAACTGTTTATTTTGTGAGATGTTGGAGTGAGTCGGGAGAAAATTACAGCCCCTATATAATATTAATAACAATCAACATCATAAAAATACTTTTAATAGGAAACACCGATGGTTGTTTTGCTCCGTTAACTTGCACTATTGTTCCAGCCCGTCTGGCTGCCAGCTCCCAGGGCAGGGGGTGTTGATTCCCTGGAGGCCAGGCTGGCTCCACAGCCACAGCAGCTCACAACAACTTCACACTCCGAGTTTAATAATCACCCTGGCTGTAGCGTGGCAGCACCCATGGGAGAACCTGCACGGCCACATGATCCTTCACAGGGCCATGAAAAGAGCTCCCGGGGAGGAAGGAGATGCCAGGATGCCTGGAAGCTGCTGGGAGACTATGGCCGAGGTCCCAAGCGCAGAAGGAACAGGTTGAGCAGGGAGGCGGGAGCAGCAGCTCTGCAGTTTTTGAAGACATGAGAACCACACCCTTTGCCAAGGGAGGGAGGTGAAAGATCAGCCCAGATCCCCCAGCAGCCGTGTCCCCAGGCAGAGGGAGAGCCTGGCAGGCCCAGGGACACATCCCTCCCGCCCTGGCACATGCCCTGAGAACACCCCACTGACAGCTGGTGTCAGCTCGGCCCGGCGGGCAGGGGCTCTGCCGTGACACTGCCAGGGTAGGAGCAGGAGCCTCCTGGGCTGGAGACAAGTGTGAGCCCAGTGCTGCGGGCACTGGCACGGGCTCAAACACCACAAGCCAGTGACCAAGCGAAGCAGGTGATTACATCCCTGTACAAAGATAATTTCAGGCTTTTAGCCTATTTCAAGCCTCTGCATTAGAAGCCCCAGGAGCATCTTCCCTCGTGCACGGGTTTGCCCAGCGTGGAGCTCCCACAGACTCTGGTACCCCGTTCACTCCAGCCACGGGCTCCAGAGAGGTGGGGACTTGCAAGAGGGGTTCTGGGATGAGGGACAGTTCCTAAATATGGGAAAATTGCCATAACTGACTTATTTTTCCTGCAGAAGAGATGAGGCCCATAGGAAGCTCAGCAGCTGGGTGACCGGCTGTGTCGCCAAAGGCAGTTGAACGGGAATGCAAGAGGGGGAAAAATAAATAACTATGTCCGTACATCCCCATGAAATGAATCCCTCCCCATTCAGCCATTTCCCTTTATTTCTTCCTTTTAGAAGCAAGGTTATCGGGTCTAACATCACATCCAAACATTTCAGCACTAGCATTATACGGGATGCTCCAAGGTCAGCGCCTGCAGCTGTAAACTCATTAGTCTTGTCTTTTGTGAGAGAAGAAAGCCTCTTCATTCCTCTCTCGCCCCCTTCCCCCCTAATTAAAATTAAAGTATTTCCTGGCCAAAAGTCATTTCTGCATTCATTCATCTCAATTCTTTTCTGTTTGGATAAACCACCCTTTGGTACTCCCAGGGTGTTATGTATACAAACTATAAACTCTTAATGGTCCTGCAGTGTGTTATGACTGGCCTAAAGAGCTAAAGCAGGCTCCGAAAAAGTGGTTCTTGGCAACGCTGTGTATGGAGTTCAGGCTCATCAGTCATATGCAATTAGAGATTAAAAGTGCTTGATGGACTATAGGGGAGACCAGCACAGAGGGAGATTAGGAATGTATGAGAGAAAAGGCAAACAAAAGCTTTTATCTCAGCGCAGCAGTTGCTACTACAAAAGCAGCAATGGAAGGACAGTCCCCATTTTCCAGAGGCACCCGTGGCCTTTCCAGGCTTAAGGGCCCCGGCGTGCCCCGTCTCCATCCTGATGACCACCCACATCTCTAGCGGGGTGATGCGAGCCCTCAGGATCACCGGGGCTGGTGGCTGTTGCCCAGGGAGGGCTCAGGAAGGCCATGCTCTGGAGGAGGCTCGTGCTGCAGCCCGGCCTTGCAGATCCCGCTGCCAGCTGCCTGCAGGCACAGTGCCTGGTAAACCAAACCCCCATAGCTGCTGGCAAGGGCCAGTCTGCCCAGAACAGGGGCCCCTGGGAGGCATCAGAAGCCTGATGGGTCTATAGGGATGGGGAGGGAACAGTAGCTCTTCTTCTTAGAACAAAGCGGTGTTTCCCTATTAGGGTCCTCCTGTCTTGAAGGGGAGGTGGGTGGTTGGCACGTAAATGCTTTTGAAATATTTGTGGCCACTTATTTCCTACGTTTTGCTGAGTGTGGGAGCCTGCTGCATGCCCAAACAGGCTGTTGGGACAAGGCAGCTCCCTGCTGACCTTGTTGGTACCTGGATGTGCCCAAGGACAGGCAGGAGCAGAACACGAGATAAGAGACAAGCAGGGGTTGGCAGGGACTGTCTTCCCCTCTCCTTCCACACCCTCAGCCTATGCAAGCTCTCCAATTTTGGGCAGGCTTAAAATGCTGAGCTAACATAAGCTATGAGGAGACATAGAAATGATGTTTCTTCCAGTAGTGAAATATTGGGGTTTGCAGACTGGAGGCAGTTAACTACCTCAGGCTAACCTGAGCGAGGTCAGCCAGAAAGCCCAGCTGTTCTAATAGTGAAAACACCTTGGATGGTGACAACTCCTTCTTCCTTGCAGTGAAGCAGAGTTTATTTGTGTTGAGCTAAGAAAACTCCTGACCCTACTGGAAGGGAAAAGTGTAAATGAGCTGGGAAAGCAGGCCTGACCCCAAGATGAAGCATAGACAGGTCACCAAGGATTTAGTGCCCTCTGTGCCATCACAGTAACTGTGTGCTGGAGGCTTTTCTGCTTATCATCAGGAGCACCCTCGGGGGTTCAGTGCCCTTTTCTGGGTCACTGACTCAGAGGCAAATTAGGGGAAGGGCTCCATCAGCTGAGCTGCCAATGTGGCCTGGCAGGTCTCCTATGGAAACAAGGACACAGCTTAGCCTGCAAAATCTCATTAGACTTCAGCCTTCCCTCTCTGCATCCTCAAACACCTTTGTGCTTTGTACAGGGGGAAAGTGTGAGCAGCTCTTCAGAGCACAGTGGTCACCACAGTCTGATAAACCGCTTCTTACAGCATCAGGAGACACAGGTGAGACTTAGTACTTTATGACCTTCTTGGTGAGGCTGAGAGTGTCAACCCTTGAAAAGCCAGGAGCTTTCCCTCCCTTCTGTGCCCACAGCACAGTTTTTCTTCCATCTACTTGCTTTTCCTACCCACAGCTAACAAGAGAGCCAGGGAGGCACTTGGCCTACCCAGCCTAAAGGAAGGAACTGACTCTTTACGGAGTTTCATTATAGAAGTCTCAATCAGCCATTAGAGGTTCATTTAAATGGGTTTTCTTGAGCATTAATAGGATATGGTAGTGCATTCATAGCCAGCTTTCCTCAGGTTTTGCTGAAAGTGGTTTAAGTGGGATTCTTCAAGTACATGTGATTGCTCATAGCTGCTGAAGTTGATTTGAATCACTTGCTACCAGGCTCACCAATTTAGCCTGATAAATTGTGCATTATTAAATGGGGGAAGGGAACAAAGCTGTATTCTCCCAGAGAAGAAACTGCAGGATTTCTCATCAATGAAGAAGGATTCCTCTCATCAGCACAGTCTGAAAAAGGCCATAATGAACCATTTGCACCTAAGAGCAAAAGCCTTCACTCTACTACCTTCCAGAATCAGTCCTTGTAGTCTGAGATTCAGATATGATGGGCTCTGCCCAGAGCCAGCCATGAGGGCAGGTAAATCTGACCAGCCACTCTTCGTGTTTAGGTAAGCGTGTGCTTATATCAGCGCTTCTTGGCCGTGCTCACCAGCCATCAGTCCTATGCTCTGTGTAGGTGGCTCTGCCTTTCTGCTCAGGAGCACTCACGGGCTGCAAACTGTGCATGAAGTGGGACCCAACCCTCACCCCAAGCATTTGTTCTTGCTCCAGAAACAAACATATTTGGAAGGCTTTTCTCCTTGTGTTGAATAGAAAGCATCTGTTGTGCAAGAAATAACCATCTCACTCTGGGAAGTTGGTCTGACCCTCACTCACACAAGCTGCTCACCAGTCAACTGGTGATCACTCAGGAGGTCATGGTTTGGGAAGGGGTTGGTCTCCATTACTGCCGTAATGAGAGTATTGTTTGGGATCGATGCTCTGAAAGGCATTTTAGACAGCTTCAAAACAGACCCCAGCTGCAACAGTGGCTGGGTATGCAAATAACCTGCTCTGTCTGGATGACACTGAATTTAGTGTTTTTAATACACTGCTTTAGTACACGGCTTTCTGGATCCCACTGCTCCATCAAGACTGGCATCATGCTTGAGTGTCCCAGCATGAGTGGAGCTGTGTAATCAGGTACCATGCTGCATTTCCACGTTTCACCAGGGTTATTAAGCACTGCTGTGTGACAGCCCTGTGCGCAGGCAGTGCCGTGGCCCCACGGGACCCCGGCTCCATGCAGCTCCTCTCAGACTCGTGGCCTGATGGATGGACTCGTGTTAATGAGCTCCGAAGGGAACCACATGGAGCCCTCCTTGCTGGAGGCACAAGCCTCTAAGGGAGGGAGTTAAAAGGGGGCAGAAAAGAACAGTAGAGAAAGGGGATAGACTCCAGATAGCTCCTTTGGGGATGTGAGGGTTGTGCTTGATTAAAAGCAGTGCTTTATGAAAATGTTATTTGCTATGCTTGGAAGATGACATTCAGTGCAATAAGAGTGTAGAGCAAACCTAATATGGTCCCTGTGGAAAGGGCTGGGGTGTGTGCTTGTGAATGCATCCTGGCCTCTTATCTTTGATCCCTTCTCTGCAGTAACTGGGTTTTTCCTCCTGCTGCTGGGAGGTTCTACTTTCTCCCAAATACGTAGACATTCTTCCTCTGTGCCAGTGTGCAAGAAAAGATGCAGAAAGCCTCTTTGATGAGGAGATTCTCACAAGCAGAGAAGTGTGACTGCTTCTCT
The DNA here is from genome assembly GCA_013400975.1 of Atrichornis clamosus. NCBI lineage: Eukaryota > Metazoa > Chordata > Aves > Passeriformes > Menuridae > Atrichornis > Atrichornis clamosus. The sequence continues at coordinate 112,382 of WBMZ01013557.1, forward strand.
GGGAGACACAGATGACTGGTACCCGAATCTCAAACCTCCAATCCCGTCCTGAACTCACAGGGTGTATTTGTTTTGGCCGCCGTCAGCTTGGCTACACCAGCACAGCCGGAATGAGCCTTTCAGAAGGTGATGCACAGATCTATTTCCAAGTAGTTTGCACTAGACTTTGTCTGGATGTGTTTGGCTTTTAATGCTTTCCCAGAACACTTGTAAATTTTTTATTTCTGCTGAGAGCAGGAGAAACTAGCTGCTGTGCACAGAATAAAGTTGATTGTCTACAAAGTTTAATGCTGTTTTCTTGCTCTATTATTTGGCCGTTCTGTGTTTGTGCAAAACTGGTTTAAAGCTCACTCAGAGCTCCTGGGCTGTGCAAGGAAGAGAAGGGGGAAAAGTTATTTCTCTGCTCTGCCAAAATATACAAAATTTTATGTACCATGATGGAAAGTTAAGGTGAAAAGGGCTGGATCTGAGACAAGAAACATTTCTTTAATTTTCTCTACTTTTTTTAACAGGATTTGCTGTTGCTTTGAAAGCCTCCTGCTATTTTACAGGCAATAAAAAAGAGAGACTGAAAGCATTTATTTCCTGAGACCTGCTTGTTTCTTGAGCTCTGTTAAACTGAGCTTGCCTAGCAAAGGAAGGAACAGCATGAGCCCAGTGGACCCTTCATCCAGCTGGGGAGACCAGAGTTTGCCTGCCTGGTCCTGATAACTGAAAGCTTCATCCTGCTTTGCAACCCTCATCCTGTGCCCTGTCCTGTGCAGCCCTGGGAGCCCCTGAGGATGGGACCTGCCTCCCTGGCGCCACATGAGCTGCTGGGTGCTGAGAGGCCGTGCAGGTGAGCAGCTCACTCCTCTTTGTCCACATCAGTGACTGCTCTTGGCTCACAGATAGGACTGCAGATTTGACCCAGGCAGATACTGCTGGCTGCAACAACCTCCCGCTGCTTGGCCCACAGAATCAGGCTATCAGCCCTTCCCAAGGGCTGTAGGGGTTGGAGGTAGCAACAGAGCCTTAGGTGTGGCCCATCCCCAGCGTGGGGAGGCACCGGGGCTTCTCCTGTGGCACAGCCTGTGCCCAGGGCTCCAGCAGGATGGTGACCCTGTGCTTGCAGTGAGTCTGGACTGTTGGCAAATCCAGGTCCTGGACACGAAGGTCAAACCTGCAGCTGCACGTTAGTGTTCACAGACCATTTCAGAAGCATGTGCTGTAAATGAGAGGATGTGTGAAATCAAAAATATTTTCACATGATTCTCATACAGTTTAGCCTTTCTTTGACCCACAGCTTTACTTTCACTTACTGCCATTGTTTTTGGCTGAAAATTACAAAGCTGAAAGAGCATCTGTTCCAAATAATGCTGGTCAGGCTTCTGGATAACAGCTTGGCAGCTTCCTGCCAGGAGCAGTTGCTGCGGCTTCTTGATTACTCTTAAGTATTCAATGTTTTGAGGAGGATAAGGAAGTATCATGAGGGTATCATTATCCATTCCAAGATGTTTATTAGCAAAAATGACAGGGGAATACAGCCACAAGTTGTACAAAAGCTAGTATTTTAGCTTTAAAACAGGATAAATAAATAAATATAAAACCCACTGCTGAGTTTGTGACTTGATCTCTCCAGCAGCAATAGCTGGAGACTGAAAGTTACTGAACCTGCAAGCCCAGGGGGTTGCTGATGGGATCTTGTGTACACAGATCCTGCGCTGGTCTGCATTGCTGCCAGATGGAAATGCACAGCAGGCTCCTTGTGCTTCCTGGGATGGGGTAGGAAGAGCTGGTTTTGTCCTGATTTACTTGCCTCTTGATTGCTCTGGTATCTTGGATGTCTCTTGTTTGTGAACATGCCAGCATGTTTCTCAGCAATTTTTCTCTCTTTTCCCTCAGTTCAGATTATTCCCTAGCTCACAGTACTTTTCTATTATCTGTTCAGATGGTTAAACTGGAGATTAAATGGAGTAAAAAGTTATTACATTGCAAAAAAAAAAAACCTTCTAATTTTTTTGGCTGAATTCCCTTGACTAAATTATATTGGGATTTTCTTTGCTATAGCAGGTCTCCAAGCTCCTGACGAATGGTGCAAAATGTTAATGGTTTCTCTCGCTTTCCTGCACTTTTCCACCCACCCCTCAGCCAGTATCGTGGTCTGTCCATCCTGAGTGGGTTTTTTGGATTGCTATTTTTTAAAGGCTCTACTTCCCCACTTTAAAAATGCTAATGCAGCTCCATAAGTGTGAGCACACATGGGCCAGGTGGTTACCCCTAGGCTGTCTAAATCTGTACGCTATACTTCACAGGATGCAGATTATCAAAGAAATGATAAGAGTGAAGTCAGCCAGATTGCCATACTTGTGTGAGAGACATTTACCTATGTGTAAATAAATATTTTCTTGCAATCACGTTGCTAAGCCTGAAGGTGGACAGTGGAGTCTTTCAAGGATAAAAGTGATATTGCAATGTTGGCGCTATGAAACAGCGCTGCAAGAAGTGGATTCTTAGGATCTTACAGAGGAGCAGGTTGAAACATGCCAAGAGGTTTTGGCCAAAATGGATGTCTGAAGGTTCCATCCTCCTCTGGAGTGTTTGGAGTATTGGAATAAACAGAGCTGCCTTGGCAGAGACCAGCCCTGAGTGAGGGACAGAAACAGGGTGGGAGAAAGGCTTCAAGAGTCACTTGCCCAAAGCACAATCCCCTATTAATTAACAGGAAGGTTTCCATGTGCTGTACATTCCAAGAGGCTTTGCTTGGCAGACCTGTCAATCATTCCCAATGCACTCTAAGAAGGGAAATTTGGGCAGTTCATAATTCTTTGTTGCCTGCTGTGCTTTGAGCACAGATTTTTGCATCTGCCCTGCTGTTGGTGTACCAGGCAAATGCTTTAGGGGGACTGTTTTGCTTTGTGATGGGGGCATGTGAACAGCTGGCAAAGCAGAGTCATATCCCTCCTACTCCCCTGTGCTGTAGAGGCTGAAACCTTGCTGAAATGTTCATTTTTCTAACACTCTGCAAGACGTGACACAGCCCTGCATTCTGGGGCCCGTTATGCACAAACCAGCCACAGGTGGCGAGAGGGCAGATTACAACAGTGTCATTTCAAATCTTTGGGCTTATTTCCATACCAAAAAGCCTACAAACATGGGTTTTCCATGAAATGAACCTCAATAGTCCCAAGGCAGTGAAGAGAAAAAAACCCACAAAAACCGTAAAATAAATAGAATATAAGGGAATTGTTATTCCCCAAACCATGCATTATGAATGTAGAAACCCACAATTTGAGCTGCACTGTAAAGACACTGCTAAAAAAGCCTAAGTAGAGCACATACACACACAAAAAAAGGTGACTGCATGGGTATGACATCCCCAACAACCTCACTGACCCTGCAGTGACCTACAGAATGACCACAGATTTGTGGTTTAGGCTTGATTACTTCAAACTGAGCTTTCCAAGCAATGGAGTAGTGGGAGATGTTTCATTTTGTTTTCTTGCTCCTTTTTGGCACTGCTGTGGGCAGTTTTGGTGTGAAGCAGCTGGACAAAGTGGCCTGGAAGTGCCTTCCAGCCGCAGAACATTTCCACAGGGACATGGAAATCACGGGAGCTAAAACCAGGAGTTTATTATCACTGCCTCAGGGTGACCTTCTAGGGGCTGTACAGCTCCTCCTGGTGCTGGGTAAGGGGTGCCTGATGTAACTGGGATGGATTGGTGGTCATGGAGCTGAATTTGCAGCTAAGTCAGTGATTTATAGGCTGTGCTGGAGCCTGTACAAAGGCTTCTGTGCTTTACAGGGGCTGCATTCCCACTTCAGTTTCTCCCCCTCACTAGTGCTACACTAAAGCTGAGGAAAGGGTGCAATGGCAACCTTTAATGATCATGTCTGGGGCACTGACATGAACCTAAAAACAGGGGCAGCTGAGCCAGCACAGCTTCCAGAGCATCTCCCAAAGCATCTCCTGCTGCTGGAGCACTGCCTCATCCCAGAGACATCCTTCCCCCTGTGCAGACCATCAGTCACAGGGAGGTGAGAGGCTCAGTTCTTCTGTCACAATAACTCCACTTTCATTCCTTGAGCTTATTTGTAGCCTATATAATCATAGCAATTAGATACAACCACTTTTAGCTGCACAGATTAATTACAACTAATGCACGTCATTTCAATTAATTTTAATTATACAGAAAATGTGAAGAGTCTGTTACTCCATTGTTAAAATCATTTGGGACAAACAAGACTAAAGTGCTAAATTTCATAGAGGACCTGGTTATTAATTTTAACTCACTAATGAATGGATGTATCTCTAAATTCTCTGAAGATATAGTCTCTACTTGAAGAGTCAGTACTGTAGATTTATGGATATGCTGACTTGTACAGAGATATTCAGTCCCTGTTTTAAATGCAAACTACTGCTGTCTCAAGCAACAATTCTACCAAAGTTATTTCATGTTAATTAAAAATAACCACCTTAAAATTACCATCCACTGTTGCTGAAATACCACTGTGTGGACATACTTCTTACAAAATAAATGTAGGCATGACCATTTACTTGGAAAAATTTTAGCTTCTAATTAATCTGACAATTTTCTAAGACATTGAAATTTACCTCCTACTAGTTCATTTCTATGTAGTATTTGAAAGAAAATGTTTCATGCTCCTCAGGCAAGTTTGGAAAGTCTTATTTATGATATGTACTATTTTTATCTGCTCTTAACAAATACAACTCCCTTAGAAATAAAATGTTTCTGGAGTTTGCTACATTAAAAGGAAAAGAAAACATAGCAGAAACTTTGAGTCCAGTTTTAAAGCATAAAAGGGTTTATCTTATCTAGAGCAACCAGTACAGGATAACCAGTGTTATCTTATCACCACATATTGATGTCAGGGTTTAAAAGGACTTGAGGCTGTTATGCTACACGGAGCAGAACTCCTACACTGATAAACACTGATAAAGCTGCTGTGCTCTAATCTAAACTACACCTTCTTTCTGCCCCAAATACACATGAGAAGAGCCAGAAACATTTTTCCTTGCACAGCACAATCCTCCAAGTGAGGGTGGGCTCCTTGGCACACTGGTGCTGCTGGGGAAGATTCCTGAGTATACCCAGGCTGACAACAGCCTTGAGGAAAAGAAGCAAAACCTGTCCCCAGGCCGAGCTTTGCCCATGGGGATGGCTGAGCTCCAGCCTTACAGGAATAACCCGGACCAAAAGCATGGGGTTTGTCAGAGGGTGATGTTCATGTGAGAAGGTAATGAACGGGCCTAAACTTGACTCCCTTCTGTCAGTGGCAACAGCCCACACTCACACTGCCAACTGCACCAGCTCCAACCCTTCAGCAGCCAGGATGGAACCATCTCTAGTTTCTTTAGGAAGGCATGTGCATCTCCAAGGACTTTGCTTGGAGAAAAAGAGACACCCACAGAGTGAATCAGGTCCTGCAAAGTGAGAGCTTGTCAGGTGTGGGATGCAGGCTGGGAACACAGGTTGCATACATGGTTTCTTCTTGCCTGAGCAACATGGGTGCCAGTGACTGATGTTAATGCAATCTTCCTGTGTTGAGACATGGAATTAGCCTTCAAAAGGAGCAATGTGAATCCCAATTAATAGAAGGATGTATTGACTTCAGGGGTCCTGCTTTGCCCTGCAAAGCCAGGTGCTGCACTCCAGTGTTGCTCACTCACAACACCAGGTTTTGGGCACAGCCTATAGCTGGCCTGAGTATGCTTCAGGTAAAGGGTTTCTCTCCAGGCTGTGGTAAGGGCATGGGTGTGACACTGATAACACTGAGGATGCTGGAGCCAAGGAGAAACCAAGTCATGGACAAGGTCCTGGCTCACCTTGTCTGCACACAGCCCGTCAATGGGAGTGGTGCAGTGCAACGAGGCAAAGGGCAAAAGGATGTATAATAGAAATAAGGATGTACAACACCAGTAACCAACATGAAAGCTCATAGCAAGGACCAAAGTACAAGGCAGAGATAGTCATGCTGCAGATGTTCAAAATGTAGTACATAGGACACCCATACAATCTATGCATGAACTCAGAGCTTGACACCTCTTGCCTTCGTGCAATTCCAATTAAATTTGGGTGTATTAATCTCTCTATTCTTAATAGAAACTCACTTGCTTGCTCTCTCACCTCCATTTCCTGCCAACTGCAGATAAAACACCCAGTCAGCCCTCTGCTTATTTGATCCTAAGGTGAAGCGATCAAACACGCTTGCAGCTTCACTGAAGGATCACACGGAATGAGAAAGTGGCCTGCAAGGCAGATTAGTGAAATCGCTTCCATTACAGCTCCAGGGACGGACAGTTGCTGTCTTGGCACGTTTCTTTTACAACAAGCCTAACTTTCCTACCTTTCCCTTCAGTTCTGCTGTGGTGTTGCTGTCCCTTTCTCTGGTTGCTCAGGTTAAAACCCCACAATTTGGAAGCCTGGCAGTCTTGAAGGGCCTGATGTTATACTCTACCATGAGCTGCACGAGCTTCTTTTATTTCAGTAGAGCTGCTCCATCCAGATGTAGATGTCATGACACATATGGTACAACATACATCCTCCCTGTGTTGCCTTGAGCTGACAGAGTGTGATTCCCAGCTCTGTGGCAGCAGAGCCACTGCTCTACAGTCCGAGGGACCCAGATTCTGCTCACTCTTTCCACGCTTTTTTATAAACAATAGGTGGCAATTTTACCAATTAAGTGTGTGGGGAAGCAGCGAGTTTGGATCAGATGCACACAGCAGCTGCCACAGCATGACTGCGCAGCACAGAGAGGCTGCAAGCACTTAAGCAAGACAGAATTATCATAGCACAAGATTAGTTCAGATATCATAAAGCACTGTTCCAACAGCTCCCCACCAGGAAATCTCCACCCATCCCTGCAGTAAGATGTGTATCCGTCTTACAATGTTAATTGTGCTGGCCCTGCCACTTTGCCGTGGTTTCTGTAGGCAGCTCAACATAACAAACCTGGACAGTAAGGGCATCCCAGTGCTGGGGTTCACAGTCCAAAAACGAATAAATGTAAGTCATGTAGTTCTGCTGAACCTGTGGTTTAAAGCTTCTAATTGCTAACTTTCATCTTTTACCAGCATAAATAATAAATGTGGCATGTTCCCCATTTTCCATCACCACCACATTATTAAAGCAATAAAACAATTTCAAAGGTGTGGTTATCATAAGCTAATGGCACCTCTAGGGGATTAGTAATACCCCAGGAGACTTCTTAGTCTTAAAAAACCCGATACCCACTGTCAGTCTCTATTAGCTCAGTTGTGTGCCAGCATGTGCTCAGCGGGCCCTGCTCATGCAATGCCACTCAGCACGAAGGGCAAGCCAAGTGACACAACTGTGGGCATAATTAGGTCAGAAGATGCTTCCAGGCAGACAATTAAATAAAAGAGAGGAAGCCTGCAATCACATGCAGCTCAGATTATGTATACATGCAGGTAACCAGCTGCCTACAAACGAGCTGCAGCTTCTCCCAGCCCAGTTCAGAGCGAAGGGAGAGCGTTCCCCTTACAGGAAGAACTGCGGAGGAAGTGCTCCCTGCAGAGCACTGCAGAATGAATGCAAAGAGCTCTCCTTGCTGCACACCTGAGAGCATGTTCTCAAGGGCAGGCTGGTGGGAAGGAAGAGGGTGACTTTGAGAGAGCCACTTGGCCGCCTGGAGGCATCACTTGGTGGGGTTTTGCCGTGCTGACAGCAGAGCTGTCTCTGAAGTCTGCCACATCGGGTGATTTGGGAGCACTCCTTACACACCACTGCCTTGTGGATACTCCTCCCCTACCTCCTGCCTCCTCAGTCTCTGTAATCTTGGAATGACATCATCGGGAATTAGTTAGTTTTAGTATCTGCTGGGGCGTTAAGCCCAAGCTATTTAGCACATCAAAACAACAGTATTAGCAAACAGACCTTCATTTAAGGTAATTACGCACCAAGGAGACTGCCTTATCTTTCATCTCCTGTTTATTTTGCTAACAGTCACCCAGATTCTTTAAGTAATACCTTCCCTGCTATCAGTTATCAAAGCAATGATGGAGGTGGAAGACAGCTGAATGCACTAAACTCTAACAGCAAAAGCCTCACAGGTGGGAGGAGGAGGAGGAGGAGGGACAGCTGAATAAGGGTGAGGGAGGAGGGCTGTCTGTCTCTGCCTTTGTCTGCCTGTCAGTAATGCTAAGCTGGGAGTTCTGAGTCTACAGGACTTTGCACAGCCTGGAGCAGGGATGGGATTTGAAGGACATGTGCTACATTCTGTCGTGCTATGGAGGCTTCAGGTGAACACAGACTTTTACTAATTGCTATTGCAAATGATCACAGTAAATCTTCAACTCCCACTGTGCCCACACTTCACTATCATCCTCAGTGAAGGTAAAGGGGGTAAGGGTGGGAGGATCTAGAGAGATGAATGGATGTAGGGCAAAGCACAACGGCCTCGAAGATCAATATCAGGCTAAGCAAGGTCTTTAGGTGCACACTGCCCTCCTTCCCACATGAAGGATATATTCATGGTCTGAAGTATGTGTTCCAAGGCACTGGGGTCACCTGTGTCTTAGCCACATCACCCAAAAGGCACGCTGGGAACTGAGCTGCTTTAAAATAATAATGAACAAAGGAATCTTAGGAACATTTAAAAAGTCCTGCAGGAGCAGGGATGGGGGAGAGGCATGTCACAGTGATATTAAAGCAATTGAGTGCTTGAGTTTGGGGACAAGTATTGCAAACTGAATAGTCTTTGTTGTGGTTGCTGTGAGGACCTGCTAGGTTAATAGGCCAGTTGTAGAGGTAAAAATCCTCTTATTGTGACTTATCAGAAGGATGCACTACCATGTCCTGGCTCTCAAGTGCATTCAAAGGAAAAGAGTGGTGAAATGCCTTGAGAGAACGAGACCTTGGAGAAAGTCATCCTGCAGTGCTCAAATTGCAAACCTACCAGGAATAAGAGTGAACATAAGGTGTAGGATCTGTATCTATTAAGAAAAGAGCAGAGGGAAATGAAAGTAGCTCTCACTGGAAGCGGTGCTGGGACACGAAGTAGAAAATAATGTGAGCATGCTGTGTGGTGCTCATTGCTTCACCAGCAGGCAGCACGGCAAGTTAGTACCGAGCCTCCCTCCTCTCCTTGCTTCTTGGCCAGGAGCATGGTCTATCCAGCAGTCACTGGACTGCACTGGCATTCCGGGCAGGTCTGCCATCTGCCTGTCCTTCAGGGTGAGGTTTCAGAGCTGCATTAAGGCTGTGGCAGTCCCAGTTGTTGGCACAACCACGGCCTCCAGTTTGGCTCCTTTTTTCAAGACAGGTTGTATAGTATTTGACCTCAGAGCATGAGGGTCGAAAATAAAAGTATATCTGGATGAAATACAGGAATGCTGACAAGGGAAGTGTGTACAGGGGACACAGTCCACATATGCTTTCACCCTGAATTCAGTACATGGATAAAACAAAGGGTGGAAAGAACTCTTTAAATTCACTTACCATCTCATTTCATTCTATTCTTAGACATGATTGAGGCCATTCAATTTTTTTTTCTTTTATGTGTCTATTTACAATGTTATATCCATGAATTAAAAAAAAATGTTTTTGCTAGCTACCACTAAGCAATGGACCACTGATATTATACTGACAGAAAATAGGGTAAAAATTAAATATCCAAACAATTTTCAAACAGGAATCAATAGCCATCTTGGAAGTTACTGTAAGCTTAAATTTAGTAAAATAAAACAGATACTAAAAGGAAAATCTTGTAACATTCAGAAGATAATGTAATTATGGCTGATAAGCAGAACAATTGGGGGAGTTATTCTGGTTTTTATAGCTTTTTCATATGTGACTGATGGAAACAGTAATTTAAATCCTTCTGGGTATTGGCACAATCATGCAGATGACAAAAGCATGAACTGTAAACAAAGGACTGCAGGAAGTGAATGCACTGTGTTACAGAAGGACATCCAGGAATGTGTGATTCATTCATAGTTGAATACAAAGACTAAATTGGGATACCAGAGCACTCTGCTGACTCCACTAAATGGGGAGATTTTTTAATGCACCTGGAGGAATAATAACAAAAAAAGGACCTAGATAGATTAGAAAGCAACAAAATAGGGAGATTTAATGTGGAAAACTGTAAGTAAATCTGTCTAGGGAAAACTAATCCAAAACACAGATGTTTTCCTGGAGAGAGAAGTCTTGAAAGCAATCATGTTAAAGCAGACAAGGAATGACAACAGAGTTAATGGTAAGTCCCTGGTGCAACAGGCAGCACAAATTAGGCTGGGGAGTTTGTCTGTATGGACTGACAGCCCAGTGTTCACCACCACTCACTCCTGCAGAGCACAGCTCTCTCTGTGAAATGCTAATTCTAGCTGTGCATTGGGCAGAGAGAGAGTGGAGGCAACCCTAAAAAGCACAACAGAATTATGGCAAGCTTAGAGGAAGCAATTCGTGCAACACATTCCACCACTGAGGTAAGGTACAAGAGAGGAGATAAGCCCATTAATTTCTGAACTGAAATATTAAATGTTCCCTTGCATTGCAGATTTAAAAACTAAACAGAAACTAGAAACCCAGTGGCAGCTCATCTCCGTGTTGCAGATTTCAGGGTGTCCTTTATCATTCATCTTAAAATTTCCTCTTGAAAACCTGCCCATGACTGATGGATGAAACTCCATCCAAAGGCAACAATAGAAAAGGCTCTCTCTGTGACTTTTTAAGAAAAATGTTCCCTTCTTAAGAAAAATTCACTGGATTAAGGATGATTAATAAAAAGTCCAGAAACCAATGCTCAGAAATGTTATTCTGTACTCAGGAAAGGAAATGTTAACCTTTTCTGGGCAGAAAGGCTGCAGAAGGCAGCTAGTGATAGCAGTGCCTGGTGGTGCCCAGGCTGGTGTGCCCCTACCAGCACTGCCTGCAGAGCTGCAGGTGTGTGGTCTGACAACAGCTTGGGCACAAATGCAATGCTGGCACATGTGCTGCCTGCAGATGAGGTTTCCTGCCCCATACTGTCTCGTATGGACACCGTGGGTCCCAGCAAAAGCAGGTTAGGCTGGGCAGCGAGATGCTGCTCCCCATCCACAGGAACACATATTGTGGCCAGCACTAAACGGCCCTGCTGCTGGCTGCAGCTTTTATTTCTGGAGATGGATAAAATCTAATTTGGGAAAAGAGGCAGTTGTTGGAGGCACAGGACAATGACAGCCACCGAGGAGCATTTCTTTCCACGTTTTGCCCGGGAGACCGCCTGAGGTCTTGCGGGGGTTATAGGGCGGGATGCAGAGGAGCGTGCAGGGATGCGCAGTGATGCTCAGGGGTGCCCAGGGGTACCCACCCCTCGGGCTCCCCCAAGGTTGCCGTCCCAGGGCTGCTGAAGTCCCACATTGCCATCTAGTGCCGCTGGAGCACAAGGACAGCCGGGAGGCATCTCCTCCCGCCGCGCCCGCCCAGCTCCAGCGCCGGCCCCGCCGCTGCGCACAGCTGGCCCCGGGCCGGTCGCGCAGGAACCCGTAACTCCTCTCGCTGCGGAACCACAAGGCGGGGAAGCAAATCTTGGGCTGTTGTGCCAAAAGTTAGCAAGTCATGTGCAGCCCTGCCACAGATCCTGCTTTGTCCCACGGTTACTAAACGGCTTAAGCAAAGAACTTTGCTTAAAACATTACAGCTACTAACAAGCTTATCCTAACAACGGTGCAACTAAAGTAAGATTTAGCAGTGATTGAAGTACCTAATGTTTCTTTATTTTTATGGAGATTTACATGCTGCTGTACCGCTTACCTACTCAGTTTCAGCCTGGCTGCTGTGGCCCTGCTCTGCTCCAGGTGCCAAGCAAGGCTGGGTCGGTGCAGGTTTAGTGCCTGCAGAAGCATTGAGGTGCTGCAGAAGACTTTGGTCACATATTAATAAGTGGTGACAGTTCTGATGAGAACTGGGGTTTCACCTTATTGTCCTAACTAGGATCCGGCTGGGACAGCTCAGCTCTGCCAGCTGTGGTTTGCCTGCAGGGAGAGGGCACGGGGAAGGAGCGTGGCTGAGCAGGTTGGGTCCTGCTCGTGTTCCTGGTGCAGACACTGTGTGTCTGTCTTGGCAGTGCTGCTGCTGCTGCTCCTGTGCTCTCCACCCAGAGGGGAGCACGTTGCAGCAGTGTCTACTTCCAGAGGAATAGATTGTAATCACCGTATCTTCTGTGGCCTCTTTTCACGCCAACCATGTTTATATACACAAAGGCACATACTAAATATTTTTCAAGGGACTTCCCACCATAAGAGATTGAACTGTTTAGTGTTATTATGTGTGCTATAAGAACACCTAGAAGCTTCAGGTGAGAAAAGAGTTGTACTGTGCTCAATATATGTTTAATAAAACCCAAGTCTTGTCTCTGCAGAACTGGCAGTCTGACTGGAATGGGACAGAGGAGTGAACACAAGCACAGTGGTTTGTTCCACATCATAAAGCAGTCCAGTAGCTGATCCAGGTCTCCCAGAAAGGGTGTCTGGAAGGTGTAAAGCTTGAGGGCAAGTGTCCTCCTTGCATATCTTGCTCTTCTGTCAGAAACCTCATAAAGAAAAAGCCACTCAGAAGGATCAACTGATTGTGATCAGCTACTCAGGCCTCACTCAAGTGTATGTGCTCTGAGGGTCACTCATCAGGTCATGGGGAGAAAATGTACTGCTTTGGTAGCTGAAAGTTTGCAAGTGTTCAGAGGACTGAAAGAGGGGGCTTAAATTCTTTTCACATTTTGCGTAGGACACTGCCCAAGGTCGTACAGGTGGGAGGCAGAAGAGCGTGCAGGGATGCACAATGATGCTCAGAGGTGTCCAGCAGTACCCACCCCACCTAAGTTACTGCTGTCTGGAAAGACATCACCCACTGAAGCCCGGTAAGCAGAACATCCTTTTATGGAGACAAGCAAGCTTTTAGAAATCCAGTCACTGTAAAATCTTTTATCCCTAATATCAATTTTTCAGAGAAATCTGTTTATTTTAGGTCTGCCGTGTCATAACAGATCCAAGAGCTGCATTTTCTCTTGGAAAGAGACAAGGTTTTGTTTAAAAATATTAACTTTTTGTGACATTCCGTCTCAATGTCTATACAAGCTTTTAAACTCTGGCTCTCTGGTGCAGATGAAGGAACAGTTTCTTCCTCAGTGTAATTCTGCCTAAGCTCATGCATTTACAAGGGGAGAGAATTTTGTCCATAAGGTTTGTGATTCTCAGGCAGAGGCTTATTGACAGGCACTGTGCTGAAGATATTTACATTCAGCAAGGCTCATAAGCCACTGAACATCTGTTCTCTCGTTAGCAGCCTCCTCAGCATTTGCCCTGTAGGCAATAATCTACAGGACAAGTTTCCCAGCACCTAAACTACTGTAGGATAATTCTTTAACTAAATGGAAAGCAAAGCCCAAGGCCCTGGGAATTCGCTTTTGTACAATAATCTTTTGTGTGCATACAGTGGAAACCAGAGGATTATGGAGTCAAATCATAAGAATTCAGGTCAAGTGAGATTTGGAGGGGGGAGGAGAAGATGACAGAAGCACCAGTGGGAAGGTAGTGATCCCAGGGGAAGTAACGTGACGCTTGCAGATAAGCCTGTTCTGCTGTCATGGTTTAATTTTACACATCAGTATTAAAATTTCTGAGCATTGCCGAACATCAACTCTACTGCATGAGGTTCTTTTGTGTTGGTTTTTTTCTCCTCTAGCAGCTGTGTTATTTTGGAGTGTCCCTACGTCTGAGTTATTTTCTTGTGCCATGCCTCCATTTTCTAGGTCTTTATTATTTTTTTTCAGTCTTGTGAGTTTAAATCTCCTTTCTCCATTCAGCTCCCTGTTATTTTTCTCATTCTTGCACACTTAGCCTAGATCAAGGGTTTCAAAGATTCTCTAGATATACAAAGCAATTCATTTATCTCCCCTGGACATTTGCTTAATGGAAGGAAGGAAATGTCATTAAAGAAAAGCACTATGAAAAATGTGATGCTGCTCTTTCTCTTTCTGGCAAGGGATTGATGTGGATATCCAGACCAACACCCAGAAACTCTATTCAAATACTTGTCTGCTCTTCCCACAATTCAGCAGAAAGATCCAGCTGAATCCAATCAAATGTTTAATGTGCTTTTGGCTGGTGTAACTGCTAAGCTGATGGGAGGATGTGCTGCTGGGCAGTGACTGCTGAGAAAATAGTGAAATAGAAGGTGTTAAATTAGACATTGGTATAAGCAAAAGAGAAAACAGCATCAAGGAAAATTCACAAGACTTCTGCAAAACTGAACAGCTGTACAGCTCATCTAAACATGAGGTTTCCTTATCTTTTTAAGAAGATAGGCAATGTGGCAGAAAGAGGATGCTCTAACTGTGTCAAAAATCTAGTCTCAATTACCATGTACAAGTAGAGATCTACTTGCTGTGCACAAGTAGAGACCTCCTCTACTGCCTTTGTGAAATATAATATGCTAAGCAAGACATTGCAAAAAGCAGCTTTACTTTCTGCTCTGCAGTGGTGGTGGTGGCAGCAAAAGTTTGAGTCTGTAGGTGTTTAGACCATGAAAATGCTGCAGATTGGGAAATGCAGGGGGAAAGGGGTTTGTTTGGTTTTTGTGCTGGTTTTCTTGGGGCTTATTTGGTTGGGTTTTAAGTTTCATGGGGTTTTTTTTCTGTGTGTTTGTTTTGTTCTGTTTTTCTTTTTTTTGTCACAGCATTCTCGCACTTCCAAAAAAAGAGTATATGAATATGCCTGCATAGAATATCTTCATGTTGTGAGTCACATGTTACTTTTATTATGAATTTATCCTACTTGGTGTATCATGCATTTACTCACTGTCACATTTTTTGCATAAGTGCTATGTCCTGTCCAAGTTAGCTGCACACACAGGCTGTGTCACTTTAGAAGAAGGAGAGATAAACAATTTGTTTTCCAGTCATCCTCTGCAAAAGAATAGAAACTTAAAGCCTATAAAAGTCAAAAGCAGAAAATACTTTGTTGGTGCTTATTTTGGCTGAGAAAATTATCAACTTGTAGTCTATAAATAAAGTATATTATTGCCCTAAGGAATGACACAAGCATTGTTGTTGCAAAGTCATACATGTGTTAGGAAAGTCCAGAACTAAGGGTGTCCAAAGAATTGTAATTCAGTCTTTGTGTGTGTTATGAAAGTCCTGAGCCGTGTGCCTACACAGTTTTCCTTAATACCTTTGAGATATTCTGTGTTCTTGCTCTTTTTACTTTGTGTCCCATTTTCAGTTGGTTAATTCATATGATCCAGATGAGCACAGACTGCATGCTGGGCCAGGGAGGGAGGCAGTAGGGACAATAGAACTCTGCGTGGGGAGTAATCCACAGTTTGGATGTCATATTCAAAAAGTGCGGTACAGAGTACAGATGTTATGGGTTGTATTAGCTTGGTCTGCAGGGAATGACATCCTGTATTGGATGAAATGGTTTGACCTCTTCTATTGAAATGCTAATGTTTGACCATTTCCTCCAGCAAAGTGAGTCTCATTATTTCTCACTGTAGCCTACATTTACCCTTCCTCCAGTCTGCGCCACCCTGACCCCCGAGTTTCTGCTTTTCCAATATGCACTTAAAATTTGTCTGCTATGTGATTGTTTTATGAGGTGATATCATGAAGCATAAGTATGTGTTCCAGCTGTGTTAGTAACCCTGCCTATAAACCAGGGAGGTTGGCTCAGCACACTCTTGCCCCCTCGCTTAATGTGACTCACGACAAGAAGATGCAATGATCCAGACTGCAAAAGTGAAAGAGAGTGAAAAATCCAGATTAGACCCTGGGAAAAGGACTCTAAGTGAAACTGACTTTTTATCTCTTTGTGTCTTCATGTTGACACTACATTAGGAAGGCTGACATCAGATATCTCCAGAGGCCCAAATCCAATTTTGAATCAAATGTAAAAGACCAGCTTGTAAAGGCCAAGAATGAATTGGTTCTGCCAGAAGAAAAATTAGCACAGAAACAAGCTTATTTCCAGGGAATCCACTGAAATACCCACATGATGCCTTAATAGAGATTGTCCTTGTCTGATTTTTTTTTTTTTTTAATTAGTGGAAGTTCAGCCTTTGAAAAGACCAATCTGTATAAGGAACACATCCATCTCCAGGCTTGTTGCATGCAGTAATCCATAGTCAAGATTACTTAGTTAGCATTGAGATGGGCTGCCCTTTTTATTCCCTGTGTCTATTTTAACACTAATCCCTGAATGAATACTTACAAAAGCAAAACAGATATGTGCCTGTTCTCCTTGCTTCCACTTATATCTGTGAGAAGCTGCAGAGATTTTGTGCTGCTTAGCTGTCATGCCATTTCTTAGTGCCAAGTTCTCATATTGCTGCAGTTCTAGGCCGTTTTCTGTTCCAGCAGAAGATTTAGGTCAGTGGTTTTCCAACCTTTTTTGATTTGTGGACCCCTAAAAAAATTTCCAGCAGTAGCGCAGACTCCTTTACGAATTTCACATATGTAGATTGCTGTCTGGCACATATGAATTTTCTTTTTCTCAATCACTTTTTGCAGACTCTTTAGAAGTTTTCACAGGCTTGCCAGGCTCTGCAGACCATAAACTGGAAACAAATGATTTAGGTGAGCTCTTGAACCATTGCTTCTCCACATATACACTGCTGTAAAAGATGAGAATGCCATAAAATGAGTAACAAGATCAATGTTTTGTGATTGTGACTTTCACTACTTTACAGTCTGCCAAACCTGAATGCAGAGTGTTTAAGTAGCCAGTGTTCATATATGAAAAAATACATGGCAATGGTGTGCCAACACCCACATTGTCCCATGCTCTCAGTGGTTTTGGATGCCGAGCTATGGGTGTTCCAACACCCCCATAAATCATAGCCAGTTGCCTCCAGTGTTAGCTAGCAGATGATATATGCTTTTTGGCTTCTTAAAGCCTACCCCAAATAGTGGTTTACAATATGGTTTCTTTAGACTGAGACCAGGCTTAGGAAATGTGGAAAAATGTAACAAAGAGGTGATACAGACTGGCAATGTGGCAGGTAAGAGGTGAGCTATGACTCCTACAAGTTAATTAAAATGATGGGCTGGATAGACTTGGGTCAAAACAGGTCTTGGAAAATTAATAGCTTTTTCCTTGATGCACTAGAGAATGGTGAATCAAAGGAGGTTTCTAAATAGAAAGTCATCTGGTCAAAGCAGGGCACTGGCTAAGAAAAGGAATGAGGCAAAACACCAAATGACAAAACCAGAGAGAATAATGCAGTAGTGAAGATGCAAAGCAAAGAGAACCTAGTTAGGGGTTCCAGCTGCATGGATGGAGACCAAACATGTATCTGGTTTGGTTTACAGAAAGAAGCTACAAATGTGGACATTTTTTGACCAAGAGTGCCCAGAATGAGGTCCAAGTTGAAGATGATGTCTTGACCTGCATTTCCTCTTCCTCTCCTTTACTTGGCCTCTGTTGTAAACCTACTATTCCCTAGCCTGACACTGATCTCAAGGTCACTGTTTTCATTCTGCTCTTATCCCTCCCGCCAAGAGGTTTATAGAGCTTGGTGTTCTGTATAATGAAAGTATAGTGCCCATCAGCCAATACTTCCAGATTTTCAATTTTCTTTTTGGCCTCCTAAGGCTTTAATACGAAACCTTCCATCTCACCGTCCATCAGAACTACTGCTTCTGAATTATGGCCGATTTCCTCTTAATATCCACAGCAGGGATTTTTAACAAATCAAACAAAAAATAAAAAATGTTTCCACATCCCTCAGGGTTGACTCCGTGCCAATAATAAGCCAGACAAGATGTTATGGGACCTTTTGTTTCTGAACAGGTTGTAGATGACAGACTCTTCCCTCTCTCAGGAGACAACTGACTGTAAACCAGGTTAGTGTACAAGCCTGCATCTACAAAGGTAATGCAAAATAAAACCATCAGTGTGTCTCTAGAATATGGCACTGAGAGAAAGTGAGGAGTAAGGTAAATTGTTCCATTAATCCCAGGGTCAAATCTGAAGATGATGCCATTTAGGGCATGTTATCATTTACAAAAACAATTACTAGACTTCCAGGTAGGTACTGCAGGTGATATCTAAATCTTATTTGTCGTCTCTGGTTCAGTGCCTACACCAGTCAATTTACAGATCATTACACTATACAATATGTAAAATAAAAATTAATCTCTTTAAACATCTTGACTGCATGTTGCTTACCCTGCTACTCTATCAGGCTGTGATTTAAAGACCCACCTCAACAGCTTGGGAGGAGGAACTGTACTCAGCCCATCATTCCCATTTCCTTTGGTTCCCTTTTCTGCCTCTACATTCCCTTTCTGCATACTCAGCTTGAACAGGGATTTGTTTTCCGTGTACCAGGAACGGTATTTCCTGGGTTTGTTGCACAGCAAACACAAAACACATTGCAAAGGTGTTCAGCTGAGAGGGGATCTGGAAGAGAGAGTACCTGGATGGGTGAGCTGCACCTGAACTCCACCAAAGTGTGCTCTCCTTCCCCCAAAAATGCTGAAAACTTTCAGCACCTACTTCCAGGAAAAAAGCAGGACAGTCTTCCCTCCAGAGCCCATTGCTCCAGCTCCCTACATGGTCACAGAAACCACTCCCAGCACTCAAGGTTTTGGTTCATGAACTCACTGTGCTTCCACAGCAATTCAAAGTCTAGACAAGTGATCATATTTTTAGCTGGTGCAAAGTTGCTGATCAGTGACTGCAGTGGGGCTCCACTGTTTTATGCAGGTGAGAATTTAGTGAGGTGATTTTTTTGAGTAATGAGCATCTCTTCTGCATCTTAGTAGGGTGTTAATTGACAACTCTGGGGCTGAGATCACCCTCATAATGGATTAATATAATATTTAGGGTCTTCTTTCATTCTGACAATGTCCATGTTTATATGACTATGGATTAATCATGTTGGTTTTCATTACTAGCATTGACTGTTGTTGCTAATCTCAAAGCAAGAAAACTAAACCTGTGAGAGGACAAATTAAGTATATATTAGAGATTTTGTCTTTTAGTATTGGAGTCTTTTGGAAATTTTCTACTTAAATAATTATCCAGCTGAGATTTTACTGTCAAGTAGAAGATAACCAGGCACTCTTTCAGTAACATTTCTGAAGAATCCAGAATGGCTCAACTGTGTGATTATTTTAGCTGCTTTATAGATAAAAGAAAAACATGAGCAGTAAAATGTGGAAAAGGTTTTGATATTATTATATGACTTCTCAACAATTTTCTTTTTCTCTTGTTCCTTTGTCTGGAAACAGTGATTAGGTCAATTTCCCTAGGAATAAAGTGGTCACTTTTTCAAAGCAAGGTTTCTGTTTTAAGTGATAGATCTCTATTTTCTGAGCCAGTGCAACTTCTCCTCTACTATAATGACATTTACAGACATCCCACTAATGGCTGACAGTCCCTGCAGACCTATAGAAAACCTGATGACACTCCTGACCATGTTTTCTTCAGCTTTTCTGTGTCATTTTAGTTCTCATGTCTGGGTTTCTGTCCTTATTCCTAAGCTGGTTGAAGCTACGCACACAGCTGCCACTGCATTTGTTACTCCTTCCCTCCTCATGGTCTCTTTTTTTCCAAAGGCTGTGATGGAAGTATTTCTCCATTCAGCCACTCTTGAAGCTCTTTTCTGAGGGATGTGTTCTATCTGAACTTGGCAGAGAATGTGTGTGACATTAATTGCAGGACCAGTCAGCACTGTTTCCAACCTCAAGAGAGTCTCACAAGTGAATAGTTGAGAAATTTCACTGTGGACACTGGTGCCTTCGGCTCAGATTGGAGGGGTGCATCACTTATGAGGTACAGTGAAATGTGCAGGATGGACGGTTCTGTCCTTGGTGTGGATAATTCACACATTTTTATTTTCCAGTGGTGTTAATTTGGCACCCCCTGGAGGAAGTATGTTTCAAAACACTCAAAGGAAAGAAATATTTTTAAAATCTCCTTTGATGCAATCAATTCTTTAATCAGACTGTAAATTTTCCCAATTTTCTAGGGATTCTTTGCAGAAATATTAATGTAATTTTTCTGTAGGTAGTTTTTCATCCTGAGATAATAATGCAATTTTTTTCTTCCTCAGACTAAATATGTCAATCTAAGACTGACAGGGGAAGTGCTGGAGAATTTCTCAAACATCATGAATTAAATGATCAAAAAGAAAACTTGGGCCATCACCTATAAGTGACAAGAAGAACCATTAAAGAGGTCTGTTTGAATCTGGTCCAAGAAATGTGACAATCAGCATGCCCGTGGCTAGGGTAGGCTCAAGTCAGATAAGACCAGGGAAGACTTACTGTAGGGCTGTGCCGGGATCTACAGAACAAAACAAACCCATGTCTTGGAAAACCTAAGGATATTAGAAATAGTTCCAGTTTTCTAATCAAGTGGAATTGCTTTCTTTATTAGACAGAAAAGACCATCTGCTGGGGCTTGCAAGCTACCTACAGAGCTTGATGTTCGGACACTAAAAAGTGCCAAAGGCAAGAATTTGAACTGCTTGCCCCCTCCAGCCTGCAAGAAAAGAAGGATGGAAATAATGCCAAAAGGTGTATTTATACTGCTTTAAAATTCTATTTGAATGTAAGAAAATAGTTGGATGTTAGTAATTCCTAAAAAGAAATGTCAATAAGATTTCTTTTAAATCATTATCATTAGCTCTCTTTGGGAAATACCTAGCTGCATTTACAAAGTGTTTTCAAAGACAACTGGGAATGCTGTTGATCAGTGCTGCATCCAGTGAAGCTCACCAGGGAAGTGTGAACAATAATTGCATTATTTTTGATCTCCGTTTGCCAGCTGGGCACAGAGCAGCCTCTCCTCATTGCTCCTTCTACCCCAGCAACAAAGCTCAGCCGTGGTCCCTGCTGAGAGGATCTTCTCCCTGGGAACTGCACTGTTTCATTAGCTCCCATGTGCGTGATTTTGGTGTGCTGGATTTGTTTGTTTTCCTAGAAGGTCCTCAATTTCCCAGGGAGTCCTTCCTTTTGAGGTACTTCGACTCATTGCTGCTTTAACTTGGAACTCAAGGCTTTGCAGTGGATAAACAAGGAGAGAGTCACAGCACAGGAACTGCCATGCTGCTTTCCCCTAATCTAAAAGTGTCCCAAACACTAGCAGTGGTCAGTAGTGGATGTCTGGATTAACCGCATTAAAAAAAAGGATATAAATGACATTTTCCTTATTTCCTTTGTATATGATGTCTCTGGCTGTCTTCTTTTCTCTACCACATAATAAGGAAGAAATCTGGGGCTGTCTGACTTGGAAAACCCTTCATGCTAATTGTGTATTTCCATTTGCAGCATGGCAGGAACAAAGATTATCTGCAGGACTGGTCTATCAGTATTTGGAACAGGCTTGAGTAAAAGGCTATCCTTGGTATGTTTTCTTTTGCACTACAAAATTGGTTTTTTCTCACACACAGACAAGCAGCCAGCAGTCAAAAACCACAGCTGAAGATGGCTGTAGGACAATATTACTCTTGCTGGCTTAGATGATTTAAAATACTTTATTTTCCATGCAGAACACATAGTTATTAGTTTAATCATGAAACATGTTTTCCAAGTTGCTTTTGCCAGATCTGATATTAAGAATTTAATATTACTTTCTTCAGAGGTGAAAAAAAATTGAGGAGAAAATTAAATAGCACCAGTCTCTCTGAATGTTATCTACAACAGGATGATAGAGAGCTTCAAACATTAATGCAATACAAATGCATTTGAAAATTTACAGTAGGATTTGAGTAGCTGCCTTCAGGTCCTTTTCAACTGAACTGATTTTTATACTGTACTTTATAAGGAAGTCCTAAATTTATTTTCCTAGAACCAGTATCAGAGGCGACAGTCTCTGGTTTGTATCCATCTATCCACTGTGGAGTATTTTCAAAATGCTGGTATGTGTATCACTACTTGTAGGGAAAAAAAGAAATTGTATTTATAGCTTTTATTTTCTCCTGAATCTAACATCTGTATACCTACACAATACAGAGCCTGGAAACTAGTTCCATCTAGAATGACCTGGAGTCTAGAAACAAAGGCGAGGGGGAGGTATATTGCTAAAGAAACACTAACTGAGGGAACAGATGGGAAAGATGGTCTCTAGAAAGAGATCCTATCCATTCTGCCCAGCTCAGGAGGGTGAGAAGTACAAAATGGGCCTGTTGAGAGATGAATTACTTGGAATGTGGTATAAAACTACCCTGAGATGGGAGGGAAGTGTAGTGAGTGTACATCGAGAGCAGTTACAGCAGTCAACTGCACATAGCAGCAGATCAGTACGTCTCTAATTATTATTTGTCTGGCTGGCTAAGCAGTGCAGCATTTAAAACCTAATTTGTTGTATAATTTAATTTTAATTGAGTCTCCTATCCACACAGGACTCGTTAAGCTAGCTGTATGTTTCACTTGCTGTCTTTTTACATGGATACTATGGGAGAGCTGCAGGAGCTGAACCAATCGTTTGCTTGCTGTGTGCTATCACCGAGGTGCAGTAATTCCTTGGTATGATTGCAGAGGGATCTCTTGGCAGGAATATTTGGAAAATACGTTTTCTCAATGCCACAATATAACAAAACAACTTCCTCCCTCAGCTAATGCTAGAGTTTACACAAAAGATTTGGTTTTTGGGCTGTTAGTTGCATCTCCCGTGTGCTGATATTTTCCTCTGCCACTCAGAGATAACAATTACTAGTCACTGTGAGCAGTAATAAAAATGAAGCACCATGACAATGCTTTTGAGTGATTGTAACTTCCATTGAAATGCCTCTCTTCAAATGTATAAAAGGCACTATTCCTCAGTGAGGACAAAGTTGAAAGCAAGCAGGTTATTTTACAGACATCCTTTCAGAGGAATGTAGACATTCAGGTCTCAAAGAATGATTTTTTTGGTAGTATTATTACTAAGGGAAGAGTTATAGACTAAGTAAGTACATTCTTCAATTTTGACTCACATGTGCTTATATTTTTTCCCTCACCTGGGGCTCATGTGCTTGAGATTGTGGAGCAATACCATATGTTAGGCATCAGCTAAAATGCAGATCCAAACACTGTTGTATTTGAATAATTTTGCTTCTATCAGCTTGTCTTGCTGGCCTTGTCCAGCTCTCTTGCACAGTCTGGTGTTACTGTGAGATTCCTGTGGCCGAAGGGATATGCAGGGCTTCCAGAAAAGGTTCAGGTAAAAGCAAAATCTGAGAGCTCAAGCCTCTGAACCAAGTAGGATGAATGCTGAGAACTGCAAGTGTTTTTGTTTTCAGTGGGTTTTTTCCATTTCTGTGTCTCCTCATTTAACCCAAACTTCAGAAACATTTGAGTGAAGCGGGGAAAAAGTGTTCACTGCCTCTGTACATGTGCGATTACTAATTTAAGATAACCAGTAGTGACATCTAGGATAGATCAGCTTCTTCCTCCTCTGTTTTGATGAACATAAAACTGTTCCAAGTCCTTCAGACGAATGTGATAAAGGAATTCACAACTAGAAGGTTGCTACTGATGCTGTGCAGAAAGGACCACAAGTCGTTTGGCTAAGAAGCCACTTTTATGCAGAGTGCTACAATATTGGTCTAAAAAAAATATGGCACATGCAACACAAATGTTCCAGGAAAAAGAAACTAAACCAATACAAACAAGCAGATCAACAAGTGGATAGTAGCTACAGTGTTTTACACAAAGGGGAAAAGGACCACCAAATGGAGGATATCGAAATGAAGTGGTCGATGCGACAACAAAGAGCAAAGTGACGATTCGGAAGGTGCAGAAAGCTTTGTCGCCTGCTCTTGCCCCCGATAATGCCAGGTTTTGGTTTGTTAAGAGCCTCTGAGCGAAACTGGGGCTGAACCCTCTGCGCGTGAACCTCAGCGGGCACCGATGCCTCCGCGCGAGCTTGCTTTCTAAAGCCTGGCCCTGAAACAGCACGTATGTTCTTTATTCAGCCGCCGCTGGCAAACTAAGGACTGCTCAACGTCCAAGAGTTAAACTACTACAATTTTCCCCTGGACGTGACTGCTTAAACGACCTCAGCCGGCTACCGGCACACACAACTCCCTGCGACGAAATCGACCTTCCCGCAACAAAGATGGCGGCGAGCGCCTTGTCCCGCTGGCGGACCTGCCCACACCCAAGATGGCCGCCGGGGCGCCGCCGCCGCCTCAGCCCCTCCACAGCCCTGCTTTTCCCTACGGGCGGCGCGCGGCGCGGCCTCACCGGAAGCTGCGGCGCTCCAGCCGGCGCGGCTCGATGGTGGGCGGCGGAAGGCCCGCCCCTCCCCGGCTCGCGGGCCAATGGGCGCGCTGGCCCCGCCCCGCGCGCATCAGCTGATGGGGCAATGTCTGTTGACAGGAGCCGCCCGGGCCGCGGCGCTGGTGTAAGGGGGGGCCGGGACGGGACGGGCCGAGGAGCGGGGGCGCGGCACCCCCGGGCCTGGCCGGCCGCCCCCTCCGCCGCTCGAGAGAAGGCAGCGGACGGACGGAGGCCGCCGCAGCTCGCTGCCCCAGCCCGGTCTCCCTCGGGCGGGGAGCGGCCCTGCGGGGTGGGGGCGCAGGGAAAGGGGTGGGATGGCTGCGGGGGGCCGAGGGGGAGGGAGGGCTTTGCAGCGCCGCACAAAAGGGAGCGGCGGGGCCGGGGAAGCCCCCGGGGGTGCGAGGGGGCTGCGGGGCGGCAGCGCGCAGGGCCTGGCCCCCGCGGGTGCCAGGGAACTCCGTGCCATCCCGGGTGCTGTGTGATGGTGGGGTTTGGGTTCGCTTTGTTTGTTTTTGTCAGATGTGATTCCAAATGGAGCAGTCGGAAGGAGGCGAGCAGAGCCAGCAGCAGCCGCAGCCCTGGGGGAAGCTGATCCGGCTGGGTGCTGATGAGGCAGAGCCGCACGTCCTGCTGCTCAAAAGAGAATGGACCATTGGTCGGAAGAAAGGTGGGACAGGGACGCGCTGCGCTGGCCTAGGGCAGTGTTCGGGGTATAGCAGCCATCCCCCCTCCTGGCCCTTAAAACTGTGGAGGGTGGACTGAAACTCGTTGGGTTTGGTGCTTTCAACTGTTGGAGATGCTTGCCAGGCCATCCCATATTCCTAATTTACCTCTTTGCTGTGTGAATAAGTAGTTTTATGCTGGCCTTTTCTTTTTCACTAACTAGTAACATGGACACGTTTCAAAGTGAAGCCTTTTAGGTTGCCTGTGACAGTTTGTACAAATAAGGAAAAATGATTGTTGATTCAGAAGAGTTTCTATGCTTTGGTCGTGTTTACGTTCTCATTTCGTTTCTGTGGTTAAAATAAGTTGGAACTGCAATGCAAAATGCTTCTGCTTCACAGAAAAGAAAACACCCACATAAAAGCCCTTAATTCTTCTGGCCATATAAAGACTGCCAACAAGTACTGAAAATTTCTCTGAGAGCAGATTTGAAAGCTTTATTCCCAGAGTCTAGGACTTTTACTACTTGCCTTTATTTTAAAGGATTTCATGCTCACTGTATTTGAAGCAATGATTGAAGTGTTTTAACTTTTACTCTACCCTGACAGTGCTCATTTTCTTTTTCCTGTTCATCAGTTCAGGGTCTTTGGCTGATCAGTCACATCCTGTAAATAGTTGTGAACAGACATCAGATGCTGTAGCTCCATGAGAAAGTCAAATATTGTATTGTAGGAAAAATGTTTTGCAAATTTACACTTTCTGATATAAATTGAGATTGCTTATCATTAAGCTATAGGTAAACTCTTCAAACTGGTGTCTGTTTGAGGGTTGTCTTGCAGGAAAAAAGGTTAATTTTTTCATGTTCAATTGTTTTCATAACTGTTTGCTAATGGATTGATAAAATGAAGGGTTACTAGAATATAAAACTTTGAGTCTTAAGTATTGTGGATAAAGTCTTCAGAAGCATTAGAATTGTCTGTTTGAAGTGTTTTGTCCTTCCGGTTCCCATGTGGCAGTCTAACTCCATAGAATACAGTGGAAATGGTGGCATGCTCCAGCCTAAAATACTTTGATTCTTTCATAGTCTCCTTGCTTTCAGTGAGCTTCCTAGAATCACTGCTTGTGTGGGAACACTAGTTGTTGCTTCTTCCTTGAATATTCTGTGTAGACTGGTGGTAAACTGTCACCTGCACATGTAGTGTCTGCTGCTTTCCTTCTGGATCTCAAGGCTGAGATCAGTGCATGAATAGGTGGAGGGAAGTCATGGTTGTTTATTATATCTTTTGTGGAAGCAAGAACTTTGAGTCGTTTGTGAGAGAGATCAGTGAGGAGGGAACCTTGAGTGTTGCCTTGAACATTCAATGGTAAAATGAAATTAAAAGACTAGATTTTCTTAGAGCCCCGGAGTCGTAGATAGCAAGGTTTCTATCACATCATCATTGTTATTACACTTCCTCTGTGTATCCCTAAATCTTAGTACTGGATTTGTAATTCTTTTTAGCTTTATTAACATAATAGTGCTGTCAGCATAAATGAGGAAAACTTTCCTATTTAAAAAGAAACATAAGAAAAAGACTATAAGATAGAACAGTGATACTTGTTTATTTATCAGCTGTTGGTTCCTGCTACTTCCCCTCAATATACCAGAATGACAGAGAAGTTAAATCCACTGAAACAGCATCAGAATTATGTGGGAAAAGAGCTGGATGCTGTGTGATGTGTGCCTCTAGGAGTTAAACAGAACACTTCAGATATATGTGGATTTATTTCTGTACCACTCTAGAGCAGAGTAATTGTGACTTGATTTCCATCTTTAAGGGCTAGGACTGGGGGGAAAAAGGGAACTAAAACATCTTCAGATGGTTGAAATAAGTTTATATCAACACATGGGGCTATCTCACCACTTGTATTTATGTATCACACCCTAGACTGTGTTGCTGCCTGTATGACAGTAGAAGATTTGAACTAATGCAGATGTATGTGAGTCAGTTTGTGTTGCATTTATAGCCATGTAGAATGCTGATCTGACTGTGTAATGTGTATTTTTAAGCACACTGGAAAGTCTGCTTTCTTTTTAAGGCTGTGACTTATCTTTCCCTGGCAACAAGTTGGTGTCTGGAGATCACTGTAAAATCATAGTGGATGAAGAATCTGGTCAAGTGTCATTGGAAGATACAAGGTTGGTTTCTCAAAATACCCTTGGAGGGATTTTTGTCAAAAGCTCAGCAGGTATTTGATACTAACCCTGAGCTACCACAATAACATATTTAATTGCCTTCTGGTCTGTTGAAACAAGGATTCAACATGATACCCTTCAAAACCTCAATTGTGAAACTTTCCTCTTTATTTATGTAGTCATGGGCCCATTCCTCTGGCCTGTTGAAGTGACCCTGATGGCAGGTCTGTCCCTGCTTTGTTGTCATCTGATAAGGCCGTATTTCCTATCCTCTTCAAGGTTGTAGCTAGAGGTATGTCCAGGATATCCAGGATAGGTCCCTGGAAGGTTTATACTCCCACAAACTGCACAGCAGAATGCTAAACTTCTGGGAAAAATATCAGGCCTAGCTGGGGTGTCTAGGAAAAGGTTTAGAATTGTTATTCTCCAATATAATCCTCCTAAATTTCAAGATGTTTCAAACAACAAATTAAGCCATGTTTGCCTGTGGTGGCAGTCTCAGAGCGTAGCTGTAAATCTAAGCTTGAGAAACTGTCCCTGGTAGAAGTGGTTTAGACCAGTTATGATAAAACAAGCTAAGTAAATTGTACATGATGTAGAAACATTCCTGCCTCTTTTTTGTTTCTTTTCCTTACCCACCCCCTGAGGCAGAAGGTGCAGCCAGCAGCGAACTAGCAAAGCCAAATTAAAGCTAATTTTCTGTATGATATATTCATGAAAAGGTGAGGCCTGTTACAAGGTAGTGTAACAGAAAGGCTGCACCCATGGAGTACTGCCAGGGAGCTGCTTGTGCCTGTTACACTTCTATGTATCCAACAAAAAGTAAGATCCTGTACATGTTCTGCCTCCTCTGAATTGAAATTTGGCTGCCATTTGCTGAACCAAGAAACCAAACAACTTGACAGGACTGCTTGCAGAACTCTTCTGGTTCTTCTGGGTCTTCCAGTGTTTGTGCCAAATATCAGATGAGTTCCAAGAAACCAGGCTGAAAGAAGATGATTCTAGAATGTTTGAATTGGCAATACAGATGCCCAGAGTCCCAGAAAAATACTGCAATGTCAGCTTTTTCTTCTCTGAAGTGGAAAATAGTTTGGAAACATTGCTGTGGTCAAGCTCAAATTTTTCTGGTGAAGAGGAATGCGTTGGAGGAGGCAGGGAGTGTGGGATAGTCAAACTGAGTTTGTTTCTGTATTGTAGCTAATCCAAAGAATATCATCAAATATATAAGGCAGCCAACATTGGTTTTTATCTCTCTGGTAGCACAGTGAGTTCTTTGGGTAATTCTTTGGAGATAATTACCCACAATTTTCAGGTAAAAGATAATGTGTAGAGCACTCAAAGTTACTGCGTAAATAAAAGTTTGAAAGTAACAAAAGCCAAGAGTTAGCAAATAGTACAATAAAATGTTCACAGACTCGCCCTTTTTTGGGATATGTTTCTGCTTTATTTTCCAAACCATGCACTATTTGCTTTATACTGCTTGAAAGAAAACAAATTGTACAAGCAGACCTAACACAGGAGGCAGCAGTTGGTTTTATCCAAATAAAAGCAATTGTAAGATTCTCCATTTTGAAAAAGAAATTTTAAAGGCAACTATTGTAACTCTTTTAAAGACCTCTTCTTGTTATTTTCTAGGATTTATTTTTAAGATTCTAAGTAATAGGGGAAGATTTGGAGCAGGAAGCTATTTACACAAGGCTGGTACTCATATGACAGGCAAGCAGATATTCCCTTTCTGTGGGTAAATTGGAGGTTGCTCTGCAGTTGGTGCTGGTGTCCTTTCTGCTACTAAATTCTCCTCACCCTCCAGTCAAAACTATGAACATTGAAAGAATAGAGAATTACAGTATAGAAGGGATTCTGTACTTTAATGGAATTCAAAACCCAGTTTACAGTGTTCAGGGTAATAGGCATTTAAATACCAGATAACTACTAACTCAGAAGCTTTAACATAAACTACATTCTATTTCTGGATGGACACTAACAATTATTAAAAAGTATCAGATTGGCATTTTTCTTGGAAGGATACTAAAATTTCTTACACATAGATCATTCACCTACTTGAAAAGTAAGCTTGTTCTGAGTGAAGTGAAGCTGTTCACATCAATTCTGCACAGCAGATGGGATTGGGAAGTAAACAGAATGTATGGGTCTTTAATCAAACATCAGCCGCATTGGAATTGAGTCAAGGCCTGGTTTTTTTTTTCTTTCACTGTTTAGGAAAGTGACATTGGGACCTTTGGTGACATAGTTTCACAACACGTACAATTTATATCTGATAGCACTGTTTTTCTTCCCCCCTTGAAAAATTATATGGCCAGTTGGCATCAATTCAATACCAAGTCCTAATGAATGGCCTTCATACTTGGGATTCTCATTGTACTTTCTACTTATTTTATGGGGACTTTAATTTGAAACATCAGAGGAATGTACAAATGTCATAATTTATCATGTGTGTCTGGTTAAAAAAATACCCACAACATTAATCTGGAATGTCCCCATATCTGTTAAAAGCCTCATGCTGAAGCCTGAAACTGGCAGTGAAAGAACAATGCTATTATGTGGGATAGCTGAATATTTTTTTCCCTTTGATTATTGACTGGGAGATGAATACAACTGCTTCAGTTTACTGTATTGAAGAAAAACTTACGGCTTTCTGTGTTAAGTGATATCCATTTATTTGTACTTCTTTTGGGTCTTCTTTTGTGCCAAGTGCTTCATTAGTCAGCTCTCATTGAAGTCTGTATAGCAACAGAACTGAAAAGATTTGACTCTGCAGTCAATTTGACGAGTAGGGTCTTGCATAGCTATTTCTGCAGCTTGCTTTGTGAGACCAAGCCTGAGTGGTTACTAGATGTGTGATGTTTTGGAATTTTTTCCGTAGTTGAGTTATTATCCCCCAGAATGATCTTGAAACTTGGCAGTCATAACGGAGTTATTTCATAAAATACATTATTGTGACATTTCCCCCCTTTGTTTAGTGAAATATTTGGGCTGGGAACTGCCTGTAGAAGCTAAACCTCAGTAAGAGACATGTCTTGTTACTTGAATTTAGCTGCTTTGTTACAAAAGAAGGTCTAGAACACTTGAGGCAGATGGGAGGTGCATGCTGTGTTGTGCCTTCTGGAAAACTAAGGGGGTCAAATTTGGTGTTTCCTAGTTTTGTTAAAGGACTTCTGACGGGTTTCAGGGATTGGTGTAAGATTTAGTGTTTCTTTGATAATTGAAGGAAATACGGTTTTTGCTTCAACATAATCTTTAAGACATTATCACTACCATCAGTATGAACTTAAAAATTAGTGTAGTTTCTAACAGACTGATGAAAATTCTTTTTTCCTCTTAATGGCTAAACTTTGGCATTCATTTAATGATTTCTCTGTTCTTCTGGTTCTTTGGAGCTGATGTGTTTCAGGCTAGTCAACATCTGTATGCCTGAGGGGAAAAGACAAGCTTAAAGTAATTATCTTGCTTGTAGGAGAAGCTTGAAGTTTCACCAGTGTGACCCAAAGATTTTTGTTCGTTTTTTGCTGTTTAAAGTAGCATTTTAATTCTTTTGGTCTCTCATTATTTATGTTGGGTGAGTTGATTCAGCCACGTAGGCAGGTGGAAGCAGTGGCAGCAGCAAGAGCAAAAATTAATACCTTGATCAAGACTTGCTGTAGTGCTTCCAAAGGCCTTGTTTTTCCTTTTGGACTTCTAATGTCTTATTTTGGGTCAGAAGAGGGGAGGGGGAAGGTGCTGGTTTCCCAATAACCCCGTGCAGTGCGGGACCGTCCGTGGTGCCCCGGGCACGGGCGGTGCCTCCAGGAGGTGGCAGCACAGCTTTGCTGTTGTTTCTCGCGGCCGCTCTGCAGAGGGGGAAAAGCTGGTATTTTGTATTCATATTTGGTACCAGTTGCTGAGATTTTCAATGGCAGGAGTCTGACATTTAAGAGTGATGCAGCCCTGAAGGAGGCTTACTGCAAGTGAGCTGGAATGATTCAGTACTTGAATAACTTGGTTATAAAACATTAATGGCGTGTGTATACTACGTCACCCATAGTTAAGGAGATAAAGAAATTAATCAGCAGTGCTCTTCATTTTCCTTTTCCCTAGGTTAATTTCTTCTACAGGTCTTGAATTTTTTATCAATATCAAAATAATTCATTCCAGCTCATCTTTCGTTATGTATAACTTCTCACTTTTAAGTTGCAAACAGTGCAAGTAACCTCACAATTTTATTTTTTTCAGTATTTGAAGCAAGAGGGGAGAAAAACTAATGCTGCATGGCATTCCTGACTGTACAGGAGAAGTTCCTTTGGCACAGAACGTCTTATGAAATTCCTAGTGTTAATTGGAAAATATAGCCTGGAAGTCTTTGAATAGAACTCATATTCTCCAATTCCTAGTGTTAATTGGAAAATATAGCCTGGAAGTCTTTGAATAGAACTCATATTCTCCAATTCCTAGTGTTAATTGGAAAATATAGCCTGGAAGTCTTTGAATAGAACTCATATTCTCCTTTTGGGTTTTATACTTAAAGGATGGTGACTATTGTACAGGAGCAATGTAGTTATATTGAGACATAGGCCAAATATCAGGGATCTTTCATCTGTCAACTGCCATCTCGTTACTAGTAGCTCCAAATGAGCTTTGAAGTTCCAGTAGCTCTGCACTACTGTCTTTGGGACAAATTTTTGTTTCTGGACTTCTTTTTTTAATTTTTTTTAGTCCATTTATGCTTTTGAGGGGCAGCCAATAATTATGAAAACATTTATGCTAAGTTATCTTTTCTTTCTCTTTACAGTACTAATGGAACAGTAATTAATAAACTGAAAGTGGTTAAGAAGCAGACATACCCATTACAGACTGGGGATGTGATCTATGTTGTTTACAGAAAAAATGAGCCAGAGAACAGTAAGTGAATAATATTTTTTAAATGGCATGCTTAGTCATTTTCTTTTGAGTCATGAGGGAAAAGAAATATCATTGTAATAAAATTGAGTAGTTCTATTTTAAAGAGGAATATGTTTAAAAACAAGTCTCTGGAGAAGAGGTCATGGATGTGCCAGTTTTTACAGAGACAAATCTGAGCAACGGTCTGAAATTCAAATGTGCCTAGAAGTAATTTTGGTAGAACTAATGCATGGAATGGTGAGTAATGAGGTTCTAATCACATGTCCAGTGCTTCTTTTAGAAGTCAAATTGCTGGGCTAGTTAGTGATACTTTATATATCCCAGTGAAACAGTTTTTGGCTCCAGTAGGAAAGGCTGCAGAAACTTTCTGTGTTGTGTGGGGTTTTTTTCCTTCGTGTTTTTGTGTGTGTATGTTGGGGTTTTTGTTTTAAAGAGGGAAGAGGCAAAATGGGGGGGAGATAGGGAAAGCCCTACAGTAAAATTAGAATTAGTAAACCTGGAAAAATATTTGTGTTGTCTTAAAGAAGAATCATGCCTTGCATGCTTAAAATTACTTTAAGGATGATACAATGGAAATAATTTTTCTTTAAATAATAATAACAATGGGGGTCCTTCCTCAAAGTTTTTAAGGAAGCGAAGCTTTTGTTGGACAGGAAGTAATTTTCTTTCATGTGTTAACTGAATAGAAATGAGGGGCCAAGGTTTACGTATCAATGCTCAGTTATTACAATGGAACAAAATTAATACAAGTTTTCATAAGAGATCTGTGTTGTCATCTGTCTTAAAGATGTTCATCAGTGATTTGGGAAATATTATAACTATTGAGGCAGCAGAATTTTCATTTCATACCTTTTTGTTCATTTTGTTCAGTTAGGATCATTAAATTCAATGCTGACTGAAAAGATTTACAGAAATAATTTAATTGCTCATTATTATGAAATAACAGATTCAACCTTGATAAATGGAGGGGGCAGAGGGAATGGGCAAACTCTGTTTTTACGCTTTTATTGTCATGCCCCAGCCCACTGCTCGATCCATTAGCCTGCAATTCGTTTCAGTGTGACGTATGTAATATTTAAATTTTAGTAGAGAAGACTGACTTCTTGGATAAGACTTCATATCAAAGAGGCATTTAAAAATGTTAATTCTCATTACTACCTTTGATAGCTCTGAAGTGGAACTTTAAGGTGAACAGAAAGACTTTGGTCACAAGCTCCCCTACTGTTGTGAAGATAATTGACTATACTGGGAGATGAGAGGGTGGGTTGTTAGATACATTTACAGCAGTATATTTAATGTAAAAGACAATGCTGTATTTACAATTTTCATACAGTAAAAAAATATGAACTGTTAATTAAAAATCTGTATACATACCTATTGCTGAAATACTTTATGAAATTGCTGTTAATTTATATACAGACAGATCAGACAGGTTTATGCTGTCTGATGTAAATGTTACATGATGCAGTGACAAGCTGTATTTTTCTGTCTGTATGGTTTGTTTATCTCACAAATCCTTTCTAAGTTGGCACTATTGCACTTGATGCTACTTAGATGAATCACTTGAGCGAATTTTCCAGGCACTTTGTAATGAACTGAATCACTGATTTCTGTTTGGGTTAACAAGTATTTGAATTTTCAAGCCTCCAGTCTTGCTTTTTCAGCTTTTCCATCTTTAAACACAGAGAGAAGAATTTAGATTTAATATACCTGTTTGGCCATTCTAAGTCCTACTGAAGGAGACAATATTTTAACTTTTATCAGAAAAAGGATTGCTACAAACTAAGAGAATCTTATTTGCTTGTAGGTGGTTGACGATGAAAAAAATGGTAGCAAGTTAGGAAAATCTTTGGAACAATATTAAGTTGAAGTAAGATGGAAAAGAAAAGGATATTATCCACTTGGTTTTATTAATAGATTCTAAATTAGTTTCTGGCTGAGACTTATGGCATGTCCTAATCTGTATTTTTGAGAGTTCATGTATCTCTCAAAGAAATGAAATAATATTGATTGAAGAAGTTGAGAAGTGAGCTCAGAAATAATAAGCTTCTTCAAAGAACTTTGATTCAAGTGAAAATACAGTCTGTTCTGACAGAGCAGATTTTAGGTTTAAGAAATTATTAAGCCTCTGGTTCCATGGCTGGCACAAGTTAAACGTCACACAAAAGCTGCTCTGCCTGGTTTCCTGAGAAAAAAAGATCTTGCTTTGTTGCTTGTAATTGCCTCCTAAGTAGGAGTATTAACATGGTACTATTGAGGTGACCCCTCATTTGCCTCTTCCACTGTCAGACACTTTGGGGAAACAGCCACTTGTGAATAGAAGTTGTTTATGTGAGGTTAAGATTAGTGAATTTTTGTTTAAAGGTTATGATAAATATTTTTAAATCTCTTTCAGATGTTGCTTATCTTTATGAATCCTTAAATGCAAAACATGATGCAACTCAAGAACCAGTAGGTAAGGAAGTAACTCAAGATCCATGAAGAGGAGCTAAGCTCCAATGACTAATATAACCCTCTTGAGAAAGTTTGATTCCTTGGAATTTTGAAGCCATGATATGGTGACTGTCAAACAGATATTTTTCTTTCCTTTCCCCCCTTCCAACTGTAGAAGTTAATGTAGAAAACCAATGCCATGTGACCAAAGATACCTCAAGTACAGGAAGAAGTAATGATGAGACCCAAATTACCTCATCACTGTCAGCTACTCAGTCTTGCTATGAGGAACCACAGCCATCTACTTCTACATCTAACCTCTTTAATGCTTCTTCTACCTCTCCTATTGAGTCTGCATCTGTTCAGCAGGATAATCCATCTACATCTGGTAAGACTTGTGTCAAGTATTTAAAATTTGGTCACTGAATCATAGAGTATGCTGAGTTGGAAGGGACCCGTCAGGATCATCGAGTCCAACTCATCAGCTGTTACTCCAGTTCTGAATTTTAACAGATTGATCTCTTACCACTGTCTGGGTCTTTAGCATTTGCTTTGTAAAGTTCTAGTGAAAATACCAGGTGGATATGTGCGTTTTAACTTTCTCTCTACAAACAGGCAGGGTGAATCCTGGTGGATGGGTAAAGCAATTCATTGGGACTTTTAAAACATGCTCCTATGGAAACAAAGCTTTGCTCTTTGCTGTGATCCCAACCTGTTATGTATGATCAATATTGCATGACTCCTCTGCCTGGCATCTTTGTCAGGAAGACCTGGTGTGGATAACAGTCTTATGAATAAATGCTCTACAATTTAAAGAGGAATGGGCATTTTAAGTAGGGTTACACAACTAATAGTTTGTTTTCCCCCGGGTCTTTCAATTAGTCAGATTGGTTCAGAGTGTGTTTGGTAAGTTGTGCAGACACTGCTTTTCTGCTCCGCTTTTTACTATTCAGATGGTTGGATTGGTGCACGTGCCTCATCAGGGTTTGAGTACCTTTTGTTTTCACATTTCCCATAGCTATGTTCATGTTTCTATTTTTATTTTATAGGATCACAATCCTCAGTTGTCACTCCTGTGCCTGCTTTCCCCATCTTAGAATCCATGTGTGTAAGAGCACTGCACGACAAACAGGAAAAGCTGGATGTGAACGCTGAAACCTCTGCGATCGCTTCAGACATCACAGAATCAGATTCTCCAACAACAGGGGAGGAGGAAGGTTTGGAACCTGCTAGGAAGAAACTAAAAGGAGGTTAGTATACTACAGTATTGTGCAACCTAAGCCACACCCCCTTCCCTCCAAATTGAATTAGAACAGCTGCCATCAGTCCTTCAGCTTGCTTCTTGCCTCTCACTGACTTGATTTCTGGTCCCCTGGAAAGAATGTCTTCAGTAGCAGAAGCTGTTATGTGTAAAGCAAGAACCTCCAGTGGCCCTGTTGCCAGTGAATACTGAATCAGTGTATATCTTTCTGGTCTTTTTTTATTACTTAAAAATAAGTTAAAGCTTCAAAAACTATATCCTGTGGAATCTTCTCTCTTTGTAGATGAAGACACTTGTCCAAATCTTTCACCAGCAGCTCCAAGTGAATGTATAATTAAAATTGGCTCTGAAGATGCAAAAACATCAAATGTGAAACCAGATAAGATGGAAGAAACGTTAACTTGCATTATCTGCCAAGAACTGCTGCATGACTGTGTAAGGTATGTAAGAGTGACAAAAGCTTTAATCATGTGGTAATAATGCAGAACATTCAGTGACAACTATTTGAGGAGGTCAGGATAATTAGCATTTTCACGAGCCCTTCTGGTTCTCCTTTCCCTCACCCCATCTATATAGCCAAATCCATGCTAAATCGTTTTTTTAGTATTACAAATGTATCTGAAAAAGTGAAAGATTTATGTTTTGACTGTGTTTGTGTTTTCCAGCTTGCAGCCTTGTATGCATACTTTTTGTGCTGCCTGCTACTCAGGATGGATGGAAAGATCTTCTCTGTGTCCAACTTGTCGTTGTCCAGTAGAACGTATTTGTAAAAATCACATATTGAACAACTTGGTTGAAGCTTATCTGATTCAGCATCCAGGCAAGTTGAACTGTGTCTGTAGCAGAATCTGTTGGATTTCACACATGAGCTGCATAACTGACATCTGTGCACACTGTTGTCTATAAAATACCTGTGTGTTTCATTACTCTGCTGTTTCCTCTGACATGGCTGTCAGAAATAAAGTGCAGTTAACATGTCATAATGACTTGTGAAAGATTATTAAATACTATAATTGAGTATGCTAAGAATTCTTCATTTTAATTTGTTAATAATGAGAAGGGTATAAGATACTTTTGAAAAACATACTTGAATATGGGCTTAATTAATTTTGATCATGGCCTCTTGGAAACAAAACTTAAGTTGCCTGATACTAGTCTTCCTTAACAGAGAGGGGAATTTAACTAAGATGATCCAGAACTGTTATCCACAAACAAGTTTTATGATAATAAAGTTAATAGAGTGCACATAAGGGAGTGAGATGTTCTTTCCTCTTGAAATTTGAATGTGGTTCTCATGCCAGATAAATGTCGCAATGAAGATGATGTTCGTAGCATGGATGCTAGAAATAAAATTACTCAAGACATGTTGCAACCTAAAGTGAGGAGATCTTTCTCAGATGAAGAAGGAAGTTCTGAAGATTTATTGGAATTGTCAGATGTAGATAGTGAATCTTCAGATATCAGGTATGTCTATTTTTAAGTTGTGTGCTGAATTAGGTGTACTTATGTTTGAATGCACACACCCACGAACTGAGGTAGTTTCCCAAATGCTGTTATTGGTGGTGATGTTTCCATGATCATTGCTGGAATGAATCCTGGTTTTGTTTTCAGGGTAAGTTCATTCTTACCAGTAATCAACTTGGCAGTTCTACTGGGCATCCTACTGGACCTTGAGCAGTCAGTGAAAAATTAGAACTTCCTAGAAGTTCAGCAAAACTCAGTTTGTGACCAATAGTTCTATGCTGAATTGTGCAACAAAAAAAAAAAGACAGGTTTCTGGCTAAGATTTAGTCAGAAGATAAAGTAGTCTATGACCCTATGAATGCAGCTGCAATGATTGTGCTTTCTTTTGTGTCTGGAATGCTGCTTTCACTGGGTATATGGTACTGAAACAGCTGATGCTTGACCTAGGAATTCCCAAATACCAAAATATCTCCTCTTTATTTCCTACAGCAAACACTTCTTGCTCAGTGTCTAGAGGGGAACAGAAGAATTCTTCATGTAGATAACTATTCTAGCTTTCTTCCTCTCTCTTTTGTTCATCTCACTTTCAGTCACATTTCTTTCTTTTTTCCCTTTTGTTTAAAACTAGTTGAGGAATACTACAAACCCCGAGTTTTTATCTGTTACAACTACAGCAGTCTTCAGAGCTGTGAGGTACTGAGTTACATAAACTTCCATCTGTTACTGAATGAGGAAATTCCAAATTTAAACTTTGTGAGTCTGACCAACCTTGTCTAGCAGAGGGATGTAAGTTATATTTGCATTTGTTGGGCATCATTTCCTATTACTTTGTGTTATTCTTTCAGTCAGCCATATATAGTATGCAGACAGTGCCCAGGGTATCGAAGACACTCTGTTCCAACTGTGCCTGGCACAGGCCAGGAGACAGAGGCAGGAGGAATGCAAGCTCTGGGAGATGCACCATCAACATCTGCCAACTTCCCTGCAGGTCAGTATCACATTGCCCCAGCAGGGTGGTACTGAAATAACTGCAACTCATACACCTGGGGCAGAATCACAGGATGCCTTGGGTTGGAAGGGACCCTGAAAGCTTATCTCCACCTCCCCTGAACTAGGGAATGAGCTGTGTTGCAACAATGTACTGAGTTATGACCTAAGCTAGTTCCCTCTCACAGGACTGTGAGAGCAACTCCACACCAGGGTCTTTGCAAATATGATGTTTGACTGTAGTTTTTCTGTGATTGTCCAAAATGGGTTGCTGATGGTAGATAGTTTTTTAACTGTTCTACATATTGAAATACTTCGCACACTTAAGCAGTTTAGAAGTCTGAATGCTGTTTTATAGAATCTTTCTAAAAAGGTTGCTTGCTTGTTACTTTGAGATTATGTTGTTAAATTTCACAAAGATTCCTAGTCCAGATTGCAATTCTGTACCTTGTTCAGTCTGTCTGGGTTTTTTTCCTTTTTAACTCATCCAGCTGTTCAGGAATACGTGTGCCCTGCTCAAGGAAGTCATGTAATATGCACCTGCTGTTTTCAGCCAATGCCTGACCGAAGAGCGGAGCGTGAACAGAATCCCCATGTTGCTCCTCAGCAATGTGTGTACATTTTTTATTTTATTTTTTTAAATCTTGGCTGCAGAACTAACTCTCTCCTTATTTATTATTAAACTTAAATTTACTTTGAAGACTTTTTTTATATGAATTTTCTTCATCTGGACTCTTGTAGTGACAGCATGAAAGAATCTTTCTTATAGAATTTATTATTCCTCTATAGAATGTATTTTAAATGAGAAAGTTGTACCTTTTTTAAGCCAAGTTTATCAGGGCTCTGTTCTTACTTATCTGTAAGAACAGTAACTGTTGAGTTTTGCTGTGTTCAGGTCCTTACAGAGGATTTCTGTGTTATTTTACAGGCACAGTTTGTCTGCAACCTTTCTGTCACTTGTACTGGGGCTGCACTCGGATGGCATGTTTTGGCTGTTTGGCACCATTCTGTGGTATTGTGGATTATTATCTGTTACTTATGAGCCTGTTCACTTTGCAGTAATGTTTGTCTGTCTTGAACATTAGGTCATTTAAGAAGCATAGATTAGTTTGTAGCAGAAAGAAACAAGGGCTGTGTCCTCACATCACAAACACAAAAAATTGAAGTGGTTATGTGTCTTAACTTTGAGAGGATTTAACTTTGTGTCTTCGTACAGTATTGGGCTTGAAAACTACACTTCTGAGCACAGTGCTTTCCCATATAAAAAATCATGGTGTATTTCAGCCTTCTCAGTAAGAGGATCACACATCAATGCAAGAGCTCTGAGCACCTGATGGTAACTGAATAGAAAAGAACCTTGCCTTCATAAACATGCAGACTTCTGAAATGCAAGGTTTTAGATATTTTTAAAAAAT
This sequence comes from Atrichornis clamosus, assembly GCA_013400975.1. Taxonomy (NCBI): domain Eukaryota; kingdom Metazoa; phylum Chordata; class Aves; order Passeriformes; family Menuridae; genus Atrichornis; species Atrichornis clamosus. The sequence goes on from WBMZ01013557.1 coordinate 151,890, forward strand.
AAATTCGAACAGTCGAAATGGTTTGGCTGCAGTTGGAAGCTAATGGAATATGCTTCACTAGCACTGTTAATTTGTGCAGCTTGGTAGTGTTTGCAGACTAAGGCTGAAATTGTAAAATATCAATGTTTTGTCTTTGCCACTGGAAGTTATACATCACATGCATTAGCAAATGTTGAATGCACTCATGTACTTGGTGCTCACATGAACCTGGGCATGTTATTTCAGGAAATAGAAAAACCTTCAGAAAATGTGAGGCCCATGGGACTGGGGCAAGAAATAGTAACTTTCCTTCTTCTTCTTCTTCTTCTTCTGATTAGAAATAAATCTTGGTGATAAGTGTTTAGATGGAGTCCTAAATAACAACCACTACGAATCAGATATCCTAAAGGTATGTTTAAAAACCATTGTGTGTGGTAATAACGAACGTACAAAGTTTAAGATGTACTCTTTTATGATGAAATGAAAGTGATGTGCTGCCTAATAGTTACAGTGGTAGCATTGTGTCAACTTGCAGAACCTGATTCTAAAAGGCAGATTAAATGAGCCCCAAATGATCAACTGGACCAAACTTACAGTTACTGTGTCTAGATTGGAAGTATTTTGGGATGTCTGTGTAAGAAGGTGTCATATCCTACAAATGCATTCCATTTAGCTCTTCCTGTGCCACCCAAATTAACACTAGCAAAAATCATGGAATCCTAGTGCTTAACTTTCCCATTGTGTATGCCTGACAGTTACCAAGAAAGCCAAAATTCTCATCCTGATTCTGAATTTTAGTTTAAATATTCTATAGTGATAGACATGCTGTAGAATTCAGATATGTTTTGTTGTTAAATCATAAAGAATATTACATGTATGAAGTATTTGTTAGGGAAACCAGTTTCTACAGTCTAAAGTGTGACATCCAAAAATTAAGAGAAAAATAATTCAGTAAAAATGTGCCAGGAAAGCAAGGCTCATGAAGTATTTTGTCTCAGACAAGTTAAATTTCACACTAAGTTGTATAAAAAATATTTTGCCCATACATGACAGGGTTACCTCAATTAGGTAAACTGGATGAAATCTTGATTTGAGGTAAATGAGAGTGTGAATGAAATTAATATCTGCAAACTTTTGGCAGTGGGGATCTTCAGAAAAAGAGATACTTAGTGGAGGGTTTTATTGGTGATCTGAAAGTATCATGCTAATTAAACTACAGGTAATTTTTACCTGTAATCAGCATCAGCCGATTCTGAAAACCTAGTTAGTTCTAGATGTGGAAATACTTGAGAATAAATAGCTTGCTTATACTTTAAGGTTGGAGATTTTCCTAGGTTAAACACTTAAAATGCTCTTTTCAGGATTACCTGGCATCCAGGGGTCTGACATGGAAGAATATGTTAAATGAAAGTCTCTTAGCTCTTCAAAGAGGAGTTTTTATGTTGTCAGGTATGTGTTGTGTTCAGTTTTCATGTGTATGACCCTTGTCTGTATGTAACTCAGCAGTGTTATCAAGAGGTTTGAAGTTCTGTGTACAGAACCAGTGCTGTCCTGAGTCTTTGGTTAAATCTGCTTTCTGAAGCACCACGCTGACATCTTGTACAAACTGGTTTTCTCCCCAGATTACAGAATTACTGGGAACACAGTGCTTTGCTACTGTTGTGGCCTTCGCAGCTTTCGAGAACTTGCCTACCAGTACAGGCAGAACATCCCTGTTGCTGAATTGCCAGGTGGGGATTGTTTTGCACAGTGAGGAGGGAAAAGTCATTTAAAGAGTTAACATCAGTTTTATCTTTGTGTCTGTGTGTTTTTTGGCACTTTCATGTAGCCCAGTGCAAAGCTCCTTGCAGGGCTAATACCTTATGCTCATTGCTTTGCTTGTCAGCTGCTAAGCTTGTGTATAGTTATTGTCAGGCTCCCTAATGGAACCTTTCCTTTCAGAATGATTTCTCATCTGTAGAATAAGTATATCTGCTGAGTGAAAAGAGTCATTCAGTAAAATCAGAATACAGTAAACAGGAACCTGTAATTTAATTTATTTTCCCATTTAAATAAAATGATGCACCTTTTTAACAGTATGACATTTTACCAGCTCTCAACTAGGAATAAGAAGGCTTTCATAAATTAATTCTAAATCTTTGCATTTACAATTTTAGTATAAAATAGCATGCAAGCAACTGTGCCTCCTTCAGACCTAAATTTGTTTGGAACAGAAGCTATTTCAACAGTTTGCTTTTAAATATTACTTCTGTCAATTTAGTTCTTGCAGTTAGCAACAGCTTCCCAGTCTTATGCTGTTGAGAATTCTGCTTGTGCTGCTGTGCATAATGAGCATAAATAGTGTAGCTGGTTTGCCCTTGGTATTGCTTTCAGTTCTGCTGCTGGACAGCTGAGTTGTAATGTATGTGAAAGTAGGGGAAAGCAACAAACTCTACTCAAATTAATAATTTGTATTTTGTATGGAAATACATCTAGACAAATGCTGAGTGTCTTAAAACTGTCAAGTCTGTCTCTGTTAACCTAGAAGGTAAAACTTCAGTTGACGGCACTGAGAACCAAATCCTTTTATCATAAGTCTGCATGACCCTAGTACTCAAAATTAATTTTTTGTCCTTGACAGAGTGTTTGCTTTGTTTCCAGAAAGGTGAAACAGTGTAGCTTTACAGTAGTTTCTTGCTAATCATGTCTTGTTTCTCTACAAAGCCTGCTCTGATGAATAACCACCATTAGCAGTGGTGTAATAATCTAGATCGTCTTATTTCATGATGTTTGTAATAAATGTAGCATTTCATCTGCTCTTCTTGTAGTGACTGTCACGTCACGTCCTGATTGCTACTGGGGACGCAATTGTCGAACTCAGGTCAAAGCACATCATGCCATGTAAGTTGTACACTTCAGAAACTGGTTTTGGTTAAAACAAAAAACAACCACCAAAAAAGCAACCTCTGAAGTGCCAGAAATTGCAGCATAACGCAGAATTGAGTGAGCTTTGGGGATTTTTTGGTCATTTCTGTTTTTAACACAACTTTGAAATGAGCCCTCCGTGCACGTCGGGAGGGCACTGCCAGCACTCTTGACGTAACCCATTGCTGACACTTCTGGAGTCTATATTTCCACCCACTGGGGTGGAAGGAGAAGACTCTCTTAGTGAAGTGCAATTTGCATTAAAGGGATCAATTGCTGGGAGTAATTAGGAACAGGAGCTTGGAGCATGTAACAAGCCACAGCAGGGTCCTAAGCTGTTCCTGGGTTTGGAGGAGTTTCTAGGTCTTACATCTCTGACCCAAGGAATCTGGCATGTGTTGAAAATGAAATATTGAGCCTGAAAAGAGATTAACCCTTTACTTGTCAAAAGTTTAAATACAGTCAGAGGCCTTGGACTCCTGGTATCTGGTCACTTACGAGAAATGTCCTTCCAAAATAAATCAAACTTCTTGATTAAAAAAATCAAGGCCTCTGATGACCAATGCAGTTTTATTCTTATAAAGAGATGCACTTATGGTAAGACAAATATTAAAGACTCATAAAACAAAACAAAAATTTTCTACCTAAGAGTTAACTGGTTCCAGGGAGGGTTGAAAAATCTTTCTTGCCTTATGAATAATTCTCTAAATTCTCAGTGCAATTTAAGATAGAGGAGCTATTACCCCTTACTGAGAAATTGCCTTAATGAATGGTAGATTCTGCAGTATCTTTCTAATGTTGCAATGTACATACACGCTTAGCATAATTCCTTTAATATTTCAGGTACTGTGAGTTGAAAATAACCAGTCTGTGCAGCTCAGGCAAGCAGATCATAAGACAGACTTGTGAAATATTCATCTGCAGTCTCGTACAAATTCAAGGATTTTACCAAATAGCTTTCAAAAATAATTTTGGATTTAAGTTGCAGATGTAATTTGAAGTACCACTGCTATCTGTAACTTCACATTATAGGACTGTCTGTGTTCCCAGAGGAGATTTTGTTTTGAAATGTTAGAGTTAATTCAATATCAAAGTACTCACCTGTCATCTTTGCTCATGTTGTGGGTAATTTCATCTAGAATAAAAATGACTCAGGGATTTTTTCCTTTTTTTTCTTCTTCTTTTTTTTTTTTTTCTTTCAAGCATTAGCACTTCCTAGATCTTTAGTGGCTGCTACTCTTAGTTCCTAGAATCCATAAAATCAAACAATCCTGTCACGCCACTCCTAGATATCCAGTTAATTTAAACGTTTTTTTAATTGAGCTAAACTGTTTTGCTAAGTAGTTTGGTTAGGTAAGCAAGGTTTTTCTTATCTTTGATCTAATTCAGTGGAAGGGGAGAAATTCATGGTCTCCTTTGCATCCTCTCCTCCACATGTGTAGACACACTCAACACCCCAACTTCTGTTTCAGTTGTGTGTCAGGGACACATAACCCAAGTAAGAAAAACAAGGATGAATAGTGAAATGTGTTCAGGAAGTGGGAAGAAGTGCTTTGTACAAAATTATCTGTTTAATCCATGAAAACAGCTTTGCCATTCCCATAAAATTTGCATTATACAGGCTGAGAAAAACTTTGGCTTTCCAGAAGATTCTAAGCCACTGAGAGAACATGTTCATGTTGAAATGTATCATCATGGTTAATTCTAGTTCTTAATGACTTGTGTAATGCTGTCTAGTAAAAGTTACTAGAATCTTGCAGGGGAAAACTAATTCACTGATTCCTGTTTTAATTGGCTTCTGGGTTTGTATGCAGAAGTATAGAGGAATGCTTTTAATAACAGGTTTTCTGTGTGCATAATAAAAGTAAGAAAGGTGAGGCAGGAGAGATGCTGAAAATCATGTTACGTGTAACATGGCAGTAGAGTATGATCTAAACAGGTTCTGAAAACCAGACATTTTAGTGTGTAAATGTTCTGCTTTTGACTGTTTAATGTTTAAAATACCCTCTGAAAAATGCTGACTGCTTTTATTGCCTGACTTCTGAGAACTTTGTTATATCTTAATACTTCTATGTTTTCTTTTTATTTCAGGAAATTCAATCACATTTGTGAGCAAACACGATTCAAGAACTGAATACTTGTAGTCTATAGAGAGGGAACAAAAACCTGTTACACTGCTTGTACAGTTTAAGGTTTCAGGGGATCATCTCAGTTCCCCCAGAGCAGGGAATCAGTAACTTTTGCATCGGGTAATCTGATGTGAAATTTTTAATTTGTAGAATTTTACATAAATAAGGTAGATTTTCTTTTTTTCCAAGATGGTCCAGCGAGCATTGCATTCCACCCTCATGACCACAGTGTCCCTGTATCACTTCAGTGAAGAACACAAACAAATCACACACACAAAAACCAGCCATATCTTGGGATGACCTAAGAATGAGGAGTGTATTTGCACTACTTGTGAAGAAACTAAGAGAAATCGTTAGACTTAAAATAGAGAAGTTTTGTAAAAGTATCTGATGGGTATTTCAAGAGCCATTAATATTTAAGAAGGAAATTGTCAGTGTATATTTGTAACTGCATTTTGCGGTAGTCTGATGTTTTGTTGCTACCCATTGCATTTGGGCTAGAAACCACATTAATACTCATTTTTTAAACATCCATCCAATAAACAGCTGTTTCAACTTAAAGCTTTTACCATATGTGCAGTGTTATAGTGGAAGTAGTACAGTTTCTTTTCTTAGTTTAGACATGTTAATGTTTTTAGTCACGTGAAATTACGAAAAGAATTGCACAAAAATTTGAAAATCACATTTAAAGTTGGGGTGATACTTGAAGCAGAGCAGACTTCTGCTAATATTACTTCTGTAGTGTTTTATATCAGAAGACCAAACAGTGCTTTTGACATAGAGCAGCCAGTAGGACACACTGGTTCTTTTTTTTGTATTTCTATTTTGGTTTGCTAAACATGTACCTCTGCAATGCAGCTGTTCTCTAGCATGCATACACTGGTGAAAATGTAGAAAAAGCTATAATTTAAAACAGAATATAGCAGCTTTACTGGAAGGAACAATCTTAAAGAAAATGCAGGAGTTTGGACAGATTGTAGCAATATGGAGACATTTCTGGATAGGGATAGAGATAGGGATCATGAAGGGGAACACTGGTGTCACTGACATAGTAAATGTAGATTTTTATTTTCTTGCCTTCTGCAGAGCTCGTTCAGATGTCCCAAGTGTCATTAAAAATTAAAAAAATCCCAACCGTCCCCCTTCCCCCTGAGCTGATATGATCTAATCTGTTTCATCATAATCTGGTTGCTAATGTTGACAAACCTCAACTGGGACCAATTTTTCTTTTTCATTATACCTGGAAGAGTGAAGCAGAATGAGAAGAAAGCATACAAAGTTACCTCTGTAGATACCATGTTGTTTTTAAGTATGCCTTATTTTATGAGCAGGATTTACACTTGGATGCTAAAAAGTGTACACACAATATCTTGTGATATAATGGAGCACAAATGATGCAGCACATCGTGTGTACTGGTTGCAGTGAATTAAACAGCTATTTCCAGTAATGCACATCTCAATATGAATGCTAATTAGAGTGATGTCTTTCTGTTTAGATTCTTATTTTTTAAAATAGCTGTTGCAAGGATGGGTCTGTTGGCCATGCCCATATGCTATTAAAAATACACTTTGGTGTGGACTTCTCTTCCTAATCTCTGGGCATTTTCTCCTGTGAGTAGGATTGAAATTGGATCTGGAATATTACTTGAAACTTCTTTTAACAATAATGGTGTGTTTCTGTCTTTTAGTATTATTAAAAATGTTCTGTTGCTTCTGTATTTGTATTTTATGTTTAGATTTTTTAATGGTTATTGTATCTTCTCAGGACAACCATTCCCAGCTGGTTTTGATCTCATTTTCATCTCTGGCTGTGCATGTAGCAAATTGAGTGCAGTTGTGGAGATCAAGCCTTTGCACATTACATGCAGAAATGTGCTTTACATTTTCATTCACCACTCCCACACCCCAGATGTGTGCTTTCAGCATAGACTTGTCACTGTGCTGGTGTTCAAGCCTCTTGTGCTGAAATGTTGTTGTTGGTCAGGAGTGTGTACAGTACAAAGGACAGCCTCGCTTGCACTTACTCAAGTTCTGTTTGTGTAGGGGTCTGTTATGTGACCAGAAGAAAAACGCTGGGGGAGAACCCCCGTACAACAGGACTCATGTGCTTAACATCTAAACTACCTGTGCAGTAGATGTTCTTCAAACTCTTTTTATAAACCCCTCTTCCTTTTCCCTGTCACAGATAATTAATCTGCCTTTCTATGCATATAGGGTTGCGGTAGTGCAATGGAATGAAGGGATTTTTTTTGTCATTTATATTGTACCAGGAAGAGATCAGAAATTAACTTGCAGATGGGGAGGGTGAATAAATCCTGATCTTTATATGCTCTTAAGTAAGTAAGAGTATCTGTCATGGGTATTACATACTCTACATAAGACCTTTTTAAATGTATGGTTACCAGGTGATAGTTAATGTGATAAATGTATGAACTATGCTTGGTGTAATTGTTTAAATACTGTAAAGGTGCAGCATATTTTTAACCTGTCTAAAGCACACCCCCACCTCCTTTATAAGAGATATTTGGAAGCTGAGCATGAAATGTGGTAGAATAGATGTGGAAAGCGAGGTGATTATGATAGGATTTGACATAGTGGTGAACAAGGTGTATAGTCTCTCTCTTTGAGAAAGTTCTTTTATAAAGAAGGTGGAGAGTAGTTCTTCCAGTTCTCTTTTGTGGTTTATTTTTCTCCTGAACTAAGATGTTATTAATTAAAAAAAAAAAAAAAAAAAAAGATACTGAAGTTGTCTGTTTCTGTCTCTTCTGTGGCATATACTCTCATCACAGAAATGGGTGTATGTAACACTTGCTAATGCTTGGTCAAGCTATTGGTTCTTTGAATGTTGAGGTTTGACAAGTAGACATGGCAGGAGTTTTTGTGTCATTCTCAAAGTTCCTTAAAAGCATCAGATGATATTGCAAAGGATCATCAGTATCTGTGTAGGATTTATAAGGAATGATATAAGCAAAAGACTGTTAAACAGAAGTAAAATGGCTTCAAGATGCTAACAAAGTTTGCTACTGCTTAAAAGGTAGATACTATTTTAGTTTCTTGCAACACCATAAACACTGAAGTGACAAGTATTATACCACTTGATTTAACAGCAGCCTAGAGGAGATGACTGTCATATTGTCTTCATCTTTAGTACGATTTAATTTGTATAAATTGTAAGGTTTCAAACAGCTACTGCTAATAGAACTTTTTCTGAATAGAACTTTTCCCTTGCTGAGTAAATAGGAGGACTTGTCTGCACCTCTTATATCTGAGGTGGAAGACAGCAGTGCCCGAGTTGTTAAGCTTCAGATTGCAGTTTAGCATCCCAGGATTTTTGTGCTGGTGCCATTCCCGTACTTGAAGCTGGATGTTTCATGTTGTAGCTAATCTGTGTTGCTGTTCTTAAACCAGCTGTCAGACTAAATTTAAGTGAAACTCAGACTCAGGTTAAGCAATGTAAAAGTGAAGGTGCTGTGTTCTGTGCATCAGAAACATGAGCTGGTAGACCTTAAAACTGGTAGTTTTGGCTTGCCCTGTACTTACATTGGTGGATTTAAATGTTTTATACTCCATTCTGTCAACAATTGACTTGTAACTAATTTAGCTTGAGGAAGCTGCTGGTCTGGGATTCATGCACTATTGAGTGATCAGCTCTGGCACAGCCAAAGCTCTTCCAAGCACTTTCTCCATAAAGGACAAGGAAAGATGGGGTGTGACTGTGAGAGGAACACCCTGTGTGTCCCTTGGCTGCTGGGCCAGCTGGTACCAGGCTGATCTCAATAGTCAGTGTTAGTCCCAAAAACCTTGTAGTTCAAGTACTTGAAGCAGCGACTCTACAGGATAATTTCTGCTTAAACTCTGATACTGTTTTCATGTTATTTAATAGGAAAACTTTGGTGTTTGACACTCCAAGATGAATCATTAGCTCTTTCATTCAGCAAACAAAGTACATCCATTTTGTATCAATTTCTAGTGTTCAGTAGAGCTGTGTAGGGCAGATGGCTTAGCCTGCAGCAACAGCTTAGGGAAATAAGTTGATTCAAGTAAAAGGAGTTAAGTATTTGGGAAGTGAATGCTTATTCCAAATTATGCTCTGAAAATCTGGTTTCTTATGGCCCCTTAAAACGCTGCTGGAAAGGGGACTTACTTTTTATGGTCTGCCCTCTTAAAAATAACAGTCACTGAAAGTTAGGGAAAGAACATCTTGATTTTAAAGAAGAACATGTGAGGATTTTGCATTTTTTTCACCTATTTTATCTAACATTCTTTCTGCATGATGTTTGGGAGCTGAAATACCACTTACACAATTCCTAGGAATAACTTCTGAAGAAAACTAATTATACTATTTCCCACAGCAATGCTTAATATGCAAAGATTGCTTCTAAATCTGCTTTCCAGGTCATCCTTCTTTTCTTCACACTTCCATTTTGACTTTCAATGAGGTAATTTCACCCTTAAGCTCATTAGTTTCCATAGGAAATGAATTATAAAAAATGCTAAGTGTGCCATATGAGGTTTAACATCAAAGACATTTCTAGACAGACCATGAATATATGTTGAAGCTGTATTTGGTCTCTGTTGGGTATTCTTTTCAGTGCTGCTGAGTTTCACTTGCTTTCGTTAGGTAAGTGTTGGCTTAGGACTTACCTTTTTTTTCCTTGCAATCCTAATTAATCTTTAATTGTTTAGAATAAAATCTACTGACTGGACTATTTGAGTCAAATGTTAGGGCTCATGTGCTGCCCTCCTGAGAAAAAAAACCCCACAACAAAACAGTTCTGAGTAGAAAGCTTTGTAACCACCTGCTCCTAAAAAAAGTTAGTTCTGAAAGGAAACCTCTGTTCATGTTTTGCTACGAGGTTATAAGTGGATTTTTCTTGCTGAATGCCCCTCTGAATCCTCCCAGTTGGGTTGCATTACCTGGGTGTTAAATCTGTTGTTTTCCCTTTGACCTTCCATTCCCAACCAGTTTAAGTACCTGACAGTAGGAAGCTCAGCACACAGGGTTCTTGTCAGCTTGTATAGCTTCAAGCTTTTATTTTGAGGCTCTTGTTTGAACAAGGAAAAAATAGGGGATGCCCACGTATTTTTGTCCTATTTAATCTACCTCACACATTGGCTAGAAGGTTTGACAAGTACATTCCAGAATAATTGATTTTTTTAAAAAAAGATGAATATTTCTCAGTTTTGCTGAAAAGAATACTTTGCTAGTTCTGTAACTGGTTTTTGACATTTTTTCCCGATGCAATTGTGATTGGAATGACTTTTTCCCATCTCCAGGGAGTGTTTGGTGTGCTTATCCCATTTGCTGCTTGGTTACAGAACACAGAATTGCACAGCAAAACCTGCACTGCACAAGGGTAAAACTGAATCTGAGCCCATGCATGAGGCATGAGGTTTTCTGTCATTAAAAGTGGCAGCATAGCTCTCCAAAGTAATAATAGCTGTTAGGAACAAAATAAATGCCACAAGTAATACTATTTAAAAACTAATCCTAGTCAATATTTACAGCTGAGAGTATTAAAGTGCTTTATTCCATCCGGAGCTTTCAGAATTTCTTAACTTTGTGCTATGACTTTTTTGAAGAGGTTGGGTAGAAGCTCTTTGTGTTCCTGGGGAAGAAAAGATGAGAACTTCAAAACAGCTGCTTTAGCTGTAAGAGGAACATTCTTTGAAGGTACAAAATAAAACACAAATACCTCGTTAGCAGTTAATTTTAGTGATCTGCCTAAAAACAACCCCAACCAACGGAACCAAAAACTTCAAAAGGCAGGTCAGGAACTGAAGTTTCCCCTGGGGTATCTGCAACGCCCACCTGCAGGCACTGGGCTTCAGCATCTTTTAGTGCCAGAAGGCATCACCTTTGAATAGTTGGGAAATCAGCCACCTCTGTTCTGAGAACAAGCAGCACCGTTCAGTATTGCGTGGTCATCAGGAGGAGGGGCTCTCTCAACAGCTCTGTGTGTGTAAATATATCTATATATCTATATATCTATGTCTGTAGTCCGTGCTGCACCCAGGATTTCTGATGCAGTCCCGTGAATAATGGGCCATATGCTCCTGCAGCAGGCAGTGATGGAAGAGTGTTCAGGCAGCAGGATCTGAAAGGAAACACAGACTCCCACAGAAACCTCCTCTGGCAGCAGTTAGAAAACCCTGGTTAGAAAAGTCTGTTCTTTGGTTACACAACAGGTGCTGGAGGAGGTCAGTGTAAACAACCACCTCATCCTAAATCCCCCTTGGTGACTGAGGTGAAAGTGGGAAGGATCTAATCCCCCAGTGTTTGCTTTTCTGCTCTTCTCAGTGCAAGTGCTACTGAGGCCCTGCCCATACACCTCAGTCTTCAGTAAAATAAACAAAATAAGTGTTGTCACACCATAGAAATGAATAGTTAAACATGCTTTTATTGAAAAAGCCGCTTTTTCCAGCCCTTCAAATGTAACTATTGTCAATAATTGAACACAAGTACTTTTCAAAAGTAGATTTTAGTACTTCAACCTTTAGAAATGTAATAAGTAACAGAACATTGAATTACAATGTATATTAATTTAATGCAGTGGAAGTTATTGTTAGAGTACTGAAGACCTCTAAATATTTTAAAAATCATAAATATATTAACTCTTCCCTTTGAATCAAGTAGCATTAATTTAAAACAACAACAAAAAAGATACCCAACAAAAAAGAAACAACCAACGTGGAGTCAGACTTTTGCACTTCAAAACTACTCAACACAGTCTGGTAATAATAAATGCAGAGACTTGTTTGCTGTTCATGTTTGAGTCAACTGCTAAAGGGCATTTGTGTTTTTGCTTCCACTGCTGCCAGCTGCAAGGCTTCTATGTCTAGGTAGACATGTAAACACACACACAAAATATAAGGCAAAACCTGCAGTCTCGTGTTGCATATCTCAGACATTAATAGGTGGCAAATGGAAGCTGTAATAGCAGGTGAAATCATAAATAATTCAGTTAAATATTTTAGGAATCAGTCTTAAATGCCTTCACAGAGAAGGATTAAGATAACTGGATGCACACTGAGCTTATATAGGGGAAGACTTGTGCAGAACATTTCTTTCTGACACCTGTTTTATGACATACTATTGCTTTAAAACACTGTGCTGTGTCAGCTGCAAAATACAGCTTCAGAGGGAATTTTTTCATTTAAGAAAGCAAAACTATTCTAAATTGTGGGCCAAACATGCAGGGAGTCTCTTGCAAAGACAGGAAAATATCACCAGGAGGCAGTTAAAATACTGATGGGGTTATTAAAGGCAATAGGACTAGCAGGCTTCCCTTTGGTTCAGTGTTCCATTGAATGCCCTGGATTTGTACTCAGGGAGGCACAGCCACATAGTTAATTTCTAAAGAAAGTGAGCACTCAAAATTTGTCCCACTTAATTTTGTCTTTTAAGTCTTGCCTGCTGAAGGAAGGGAAATAGTTCTCTAGTCAATGTGCGTTACCAGCAATAAATAGCTGGTGGATATAGGATCAGAGCAGCTGCAAATATCCAAGTGTTGGATGCTGAAGACTATTCCTAGTATTTCAGTGTTTTTGTACACATGCTCCTGTTGCCATGAGGAGTCACTTAATGCAGTGGACTGAGGTGTTCTAAGCCTATGTAGACCTAACAAAGATAAAGCTACATCAGACTTTTATAGAACAAGCATCTGGTATTGGGTTGCCCAGCTTGTCTGTACACTTCCCTAAAGAGTAGGAGATGAGATAATTATGATCTTTAATATTAGAAATGCTAATGCTTGGTAAGCTTTGTGCTAGAGTGCAGAAGTTATGAAATGCTTAAAATTAACTTTACAAAACTGTATGCAAACATGCACGATTGAATTCTTACCCTTGGCTTGGCAAGGCTTGGATTGTACAGGCATAGCTATAAACAGAAGTTAACTCAGAGCCCCCAAGAGAAAGACTCGAGTGATACCACAGGGACAGGGGACTGAATTACATTTCAGATAGAAACCATGGTGTGACCGTCCCAGGTTACTTCCATGGCTTTTCCAGAAAAGGTTTCTGCAGTCTGAAGTACCTTTACAGAGGATGCTTTCTTGTACAAACCACATCAAAATTTCATGCAGGAGAAGAGAGATGAGGTTAGTGAGCATAAGGGAAGATGCCATTTGTGCTGTGCTATGGTTTGTATCCTTGTAATCTCAGTCCCAGCATGTGGGAAGCAAAGACTACTCTTAACAAAGCTGCACCCACGTGACTGCCACACTCAACTGCTTGGCACAGCTTCTGCTCTGGTTGTGCCCCTGTTCCCTCTGGTTTTGTGAGCTGATGTTTCAATCTTTCCAAGGGCATCACTGGACTGAAGCTTGGCACAGTGTGGGAGCAGCTGGGGTGTCACAGTTCTGTGAGGTCTCAGTAGTGTTGGCATCTCCGCCTGCTGAGCTCCGTGGGTCCCTGGAGGAGCCAGGGGCCTTCACGAGACCTTTGTACAAAGTGGGGGATTTTGCCCAAAGGGGAAGACTCGATGTGAAGGTGGCAGAACTGTTCCCCTCAGCAGTCAGAACCACCGGCTGTTTCCCTGGCACAGCTGGAGCATACACAGCACTTTGCTCTGACAGATGATCTCCACATTGACTAAGGTGTTCTGCTAGGACCAGAGGCTGCTGATCATCCCCTTCTTCAGAAATAACAAAAACCGGTTTGTTTTTATCTGTTTCCACCATAAGGTCCTTTGTTTTCGAACTGTTGACCAAGTTGATTTTCAGTGGGTTGGAGCTCTCTAGAAGGTTTTTGGGGCTTTGGCTGTTAACTGGAGATGCTGCCCCTAGATGCCTTGAGGGATCCAAGGACCTCACATGTTTGCTGTCAGGGGAACTGGCTAAAAATCCAAAATAAGGGTTCCCAAATCTGGATTTCTTCAAATTGCAGGAGGTTAGCTTCCGCTGCCTTTGCGCAGAGAGAGTGAGGGGGTATGAGGCATTACTGGCAGATGAATCAGAGTAAACAGTCTCTGATGCTCCCTCTATCTCAGTGGCTGAGATTACCTTTCTGGTTGGCACACCTTGGGATCTTGCAGCTGTAGAAAAACCCTGCACAAAATAGTACAACATTACTAGACATGCTATGAAAAGCAGCTGTCTCAAGAAACTCTGATCCCCAGAGAACTAAAGGTTAAAATTCATGGTTCTGTTAGAGGTGAGATGCAAAAAAACTTCTTTAGCAAAAAAACCTGTTACTACCTTAAAAAGGAAGAAACATCCTTTATTAGCTTTGTAACAAGATGTTGGTTTGAAGGCTACAGTCAGTGAAACCCAAATATCCCTCCCACACCTACGGATTCCTTGCAATGCAATAGTACATCCATTATAATAAATGTAAGGCATAACCAGGGGGAAAAAGCACACATCAGAACACTCCATGAGATAATCTTGTCTGAAGGCATTTTTTAATGTTCTTCTGGACTGGGGATAATTTCTTAACCAGGTGCTAACTGCTGGAAAATACAGCTGCTTAACATTTCAAGAAAGCCTGGCTAAATTACAATACAGTTATGCAAGAGAGTTTCCCACACACAAGGGAGGTGGACTGAGATGTGCATTGCACTGCAGGCCAGAGAGGTGAAGCACTGGCCAAGGGGAAAACGTGTCCCATCAGTGAACAGCGGTGGGTGCTGGCACTGAGACCCTGACCACCACATCCTGCCCTCCCTGCAAAACTTACACTGTTGTCAACCAGCTTTGTGAAGGGGCTGTTGGTGGTCCAGCTACACCATTTTTTCTGTAGCTGTGGTATTGGAGCCAGGAAGTCGTGGAAAGTGCGGGCACTCCACGTGCGCTGCCGGGGACAGTGATTCTCCAGCTGGACATTCCCCTTCTCAGCAGCATCTGCCCCTGCAGCCGTGGGGTGGGAGGTCAGCCAGTCGGACACCGAGGCTGGGCTGGTCACACTTCTCTTCAGGTTTTTGTCCTGAAAGGATAAATGGAGATAATTTACAGCATCTTTCATCAAAACATTTTAAAAACACTTTAAAAACACGCTGTTAGTGCAAGAGACTGATTGTTTCACTCGTTCTCCGAGGACACAGGAATGCAGCTTCTCCTTGTTGCTCTTCCAGCCTGCTGCCTGAAGCTCGCTGGCTTCCCAGGAGGAAAGTTCTGCCTTGCTTCCCCAGTTTTGGGTTTAATGCTGAAGTGGGAAATTTCAGTTACATAAGAAATAGCCCTACAACTCTCACTAAATATATGAATAACTGCAGCTTAATTTTACTGGAAATATTTGACAGATCAGAGTAATAAACTTCACTGTGTAAAACAATTCTTCCACTCTGCTTGGCCCTTGGAAGGCTCCAGGTGTGTCTGTCTGGGGAAATAAAACCTAAGGGGGATGGAGCCAGCTGAAGGAAATCCAGAAGCAAGCAACAAGAGAATCAGAAGTCTCAAAAATGCACAATTCAGGAGAAAAGACTGAAGTAAGTGGTGTTCTTTATCCTATGTATGGGAAGAATTAAGAAAAAGAATGAAAAATAAAGAGAAAGGGAATAATCTGTTCTCAGTGTCTGAGGTGAATAGAACAAGAAGTACAAGAACTGGACTGGAGCCAAGGAGATTTTCATTTCATATTAAAAATCCTCTTCAGGTGGAAAACCTCTAATGCTTTAGCATTAGAACAAGACATCCAGACAGGTGTAAAATTGGCATCATCAGAAGGTGAGACCACATTAAACCGTTGTCAGCAGCCCTCTGTATGAGCAGAGTTGATCAGATATGGGAGTGAACTACAGGCAAAGATCTCTTCCATACTTACATTGTAAGTTCTGATGTTGCATTTGAAATCACAATTTTTGTCCTCGATATGAGCTTAGAGCTAGAAAAGTTAGAGAATCCCTGATAGGCCTATGAATCTCCTTTCATTCTTACTAATACTTCACCTGTTATTTATTTAAGCCTCCTGTTACAGAAGTCTATACATATTTTTAATTTTCAGCTGTGCGAATATGGTTGTCATGAGAAGAATGCAAAATCCACATTCCCAAAGTTTCCACAGTCCTTAAAGAGGGTCTGAAATAAATCCCACAGTGTCCTGGATTTAAAAATCCTGAGAAGCCAGAAACATGTAATTTGTTATTTCTGAGAAACTGAATCTCCCGAGTTTCTGCAAATCAAAGAAACTATTTAGTGCATGTGTCATATTGGAAATGGATGGGCAGAGAGGCAAGAAATTAGCTACTAGATCAGAAAAAGAAACTCAGTAGGAAGCCAAGAGAGGCGTCAGGTTCTGGATAAGTTGGTTTCAATATTAAGCTTCTAGTCTAAGGTTTTATTAAAGTAACAATCTTTAATTTTTTAAGCCAGCTGTCTTCTTCTCAGAGGCCTCTTCAGACTGTCTTAGGCTTTATTATTCTAATATTATTATAAATACCTCCAAACCGATGTAAAAATGAGCCACTGGTTTTGATATAAATATACTGGAAGTAACTGGGAAGATGAACCATGTATTTTCTAGACTTTTGAAAATGTTTACACAAGAAATGTTTCTTAAACTTCCACGATCATACCCTTCACTCAAACCATTGCATTTAAAACTTGCAATGTCTGATCAGAAGTCAGAGAGCATAGTTGTAAGTCAGCCAAAGGCTGAATGATGCCTTAAACCAAAGGGGACTTAGCCTTGACTCTCCTGGAGGACACCCCCAGAGCCCTCCCACCCTCTGTTTCCTCTCACCAGTCGTGCACAGAGGTGCATGTTGGCTCTTCTGGCTCTTCCCTCCTAACACAGGACTGGTGGCTTCAAATAGGTTTTAAAAGCTGCAAAGCAAAAGCCAGTTAATCACTGGCTCAGGCCCAGCAGGGCTGAGGCTCACAGCTGATGGGCAGCACAGGACCAAGCAGCCAGACACAATTTCTCAGGGAAAAGATCAGGATAATTTTTTTAATGAAAGCTCCTTATAGCTTGCTTTGTCTAGTCAGGCATTTTGGGTGAGGTGAGTCTGCTGGCATTATTTGCTGTACTGCGAAGGCTCAGGATTTCACACATCTTTTCACATGGGGATAACTGCTCAGCTCCTGCCAAGGAATGGGCTCTGCTCCAGTGGATAACTCATCCCACTGCCTCGTGCTGGGCCACAAAAGCCATGCACCACATCCTCTGAGAGGCTTGGAGGCTGGCTGGCCAGCTGCGTTTTACACCCTAAAATTACATATCTAAAAATTCAACTGTTAATATGTTTAACATCCAGGAACCCAGAGTATCCAGTGGCCTGAGGAGACCCCCTTTGAGTGCAGGTTTGTAATTAGTCTGCTGTGCTCAATTTCCACCCCCCTAGAGAGGATACCCTTCAGCTGTGGGGAAAGACCCAGGTTTTTAGAGAGGTCCTGCCATGCTCCCAGGCTTGGTTTTCTGGAGGAATTTGAGGTTCCTTGAGGAATTTTGTTGGGAGTATTGACTCACTTGTGGCTGCATGGACATCACTGAGAAGGAGATGCCTCCTGAGTTAATAACGTGTTCTTTGGGTTACTTTCACTGTTTTAACACTTTTTTTAGTATATAAATGTCCTCTGAGGATTGCTTGCAGGAGGGATGTGTATTTGTTCCTTCTGACTAGAGTGGGGAAAAGAGGCAGGAAACTGGGTTTGCCTCCTGCCTAGAAGCTGGACATGTGTGTGACTGCCACCAGGTGAAGCTCTGCACTGGAAAGCACCAGGGAGTGCAGGTGTTCAGGGATACCTGGTCTGGGTACAGCTCCCAGTGCCCTGCTCCACAGAAGGTAATGTTCAGGCAAGGGAAGGCACCAGAGCTGTTTTCCCTTCTTTCCCTCTGTTAATCAGGGTGGCCAGCTGGAGGAAAAGCTCAGCACGTGTCTTACACTAGCATAGGAAAATCCTGACCAGCCTGGCATCCTGGCTAATTTCCTAATCGAGTGCAGGGATACAAAATGCTTTTGTTTTGTAAACTGTGACAGAAGTATTACACAGACTGTCCTGGGCATGTGAGTTCCTTGTGTTGGTTTTTTATCCTCTTGTGGGGAAAAGAGAGAGGGCACTGGAGAAAAGAGTATTGACCTGGGAAAGGCTTTAGCAGACACTTGTAATGGATGTGCTCTGTCTGCACTCACTCAAGGTTGAAGCTGTGACAGCCAGGCCTGAGGATTCTGAGCCATCATCTGTTCCTACACAGATAAAGGACCAGGAGGCCAGGGGGAAGAGCTACAATCAGAGAGAACCTGCTGAATCAATTCAGGTTTCTGTCTGTGAATTTGGAAGGGTCCCAGTGCCTTCACTCAAAACACTTGGTTTTTGCTGGAGCCTACACTGTTAATTTTCACATCAGCCTGGTGAGACTGTTAACTTTTCTAGCCAAGCTGAGGAGCTGAGTAACTTCCCTGAGCACTTGGAGTGGTGGGCAGGAGCAGGTCTGACTTGCAGGTCTTTCAGTTGCTACAAGTGATAACCTTAATGGAACATCAGCTTTGCCAATTAACTTTCCTGAGGGCTGGTCCTACTGCCTGATGGCAAACATCTGCATTATTTGCTATCAGAGACAAGGGAGAGTTCTGCATTTGTTCTTCCCAAAGCTGGGAAAATACTGACTCAGGGGATCACAGCCTACATCATTTGATGGCAGCTCAGCTTGAGGGTTAGGAGAACCGCCTGGTTCAGTCACTGCCTCTCTAGGAAGTGGTCAGTAGGCATAAATGGACAGGTGTGACAAGTGCTGTCCAAAGGGACATCCTGTGGCTTGCTGGAGATGCCAGAGAGTGTTCCTACCTGTATCCTGTAGGTGGTGAAGCTCAGCCCACTGGTGCCAGGTCCAGCAGAAATGATAAACACTTCATCACTCCCAGTCTCGGTGGTCACTGCAGAGATGGAGGAGGGCACATCTGGGTCAGTGTCCTGAGGAGACCGTTCTGTGCTGCCTCTGCAGGAAGTGACTGAGAAGGGAAGAAAATAAATAGAGACTGCTTGCAAGTGTCCAAAACATCTGTTTCCAACTCCTCCATGACAAACCCTCCATCCTCCCTCCCCAGACAATCTAGAGCAGGCTTTGGCTGGCTGTTGCACCAGCCAGAACAAAATTCAAGTCAACAGTTTGCTCTCTTGAAAATGCAAGCTTTTAAAAATAAAACAAAAGAGAGGAAAAACACCCTTGGGTCTGCTTTCTAATAAAAACAGGCATGAACTGAAATCCCTCGTGTTGAATACAAAAGGTTGTGCTGCAGATCAGAAACTTGCAGACTTGCTCAACTCCTTATTTATTTCTATTTACTCATACCTGCTGATATTGGGAGCTGTGCTTTTTGGCTAAGCCCCAGTGATGCTGCTCCTACAGGCAGCCTGATGCTCCAGACACTGCTGTGGAGGGGGGTTTGTCTGCAGGTGTCCCCAAGGCCTGCCATCTGATCCAGACAAGAACTCTGGACACAACCCCCTCAAGGAGGAGATGGGAAACTGTCACAGCTGGGAGCACAGAATTAGGATTTTATGGAGATACCCTTGTGAGAGCTGTGTGTGTAGTGGCTGATGGTTCACTGGCAAACTGATGGTGTATCACAACATAATATAAAGTTGCTCCCTGTGGGCCTTCACTGACCAAAAGGGGCACTGGGACAGTTGTGACTCAAAATTGCAGCAAGTGACATTCTCTGCAGCTTGGCTGGGCTGCTCCTTTCCGGAAACACACTGTGAGGTAAATGTCACCTAAAGCACTTCCATCCCTAGAGACCCAGAGAAACAGTGAGCTCCAGCAGTTAAAGTTGACCCAAGACATTTTGAGCACTGTAAAACCTATCCTTTCTGGATAAGGTTAGGCACAGGGCAGGTGGAAGTCTTCCACAGTCTGTGGATCTGTCTAAGTTGTTTGTAGCAGCCTGAACCTGACACATTTGCTCTGCTAACCCAGAGTCTCTGCAGTGCCATGTGCTGTGACAGCTTGTGTTGGCAGCGTGCTGGAGCTGTGCTTGTGCGAGCTCCCTGCCAGGGGAATCACCCTACCAGCGAGGGGGGAGCAGCAAGGGACAGTCCCCAAACAAAGGCTTTCTGCTGTGAAGTAGCTCTCCAGCTGTGCATGGGCGAGACAGCGATGAGGGCTGTGAGGAAGAAACGATCTGATGAACTGGCCCAGGGCTCCGGGGTGCCCTGACCCGCTCCGGCCGGTGCCCCGCACTTACCCGCCTGCTCCCGGCTCACAGAGTGGTTGTTGTTTTCATTCTCCCGGCTTGGCACCACCAGCTGGAGCTCATTGATATCGACAGTGGAGTTCTGGATCCTGTTCTACAACTCAGAACATGCCCCAGTAAACATCGTCAGATAAACAGTGCAACAGCCAATATGCAAGAGAGAAACAGAAATTGCTGAAGCCATTAGCACTAACCTCCTGGTCACTGCATGCGTTGGATGAGCTCCTTTTGGGGCACGTTCTCTGCCTGAAAAGGAGAGACAGCAACAACAACAACAAGCCCTCGAGTGAGTTAAAGATCCACAGAAGGGAAGGTCTCAGCTGTGCTCAACCCGTGAGGGGAACCCAGCAGGTTATGAGCATCCAAAACACTTGCCAAGACTCAAAGCAGCAAAGTCTGTAAACAAGGGGAGAAAATTATATGCTCATGTGGTGGAAAGTTAGCTGAAGAAGAGAAGAACCTGTCATCTTCTTCCCATGATCACTGCAAAAGCAGGAACAGAGTTCAGACCTCTGCCAAGTCCCACCAGGCTCCCCCCGACAGCTGCTCTTTCACATCAGAAACTAAATAGCAGGACTGAGATCCTTCAGTCTGGGCAGTGACATTGTTAGACAGAATATTTCATCTGCATAGCTAATTCTGCATACTGGGTTATATTTAGCACGCAGAGAGCATCAGATGCTGTTCATTTGTATGACTGTTTCACTGAAAGGCAGTGCTGTGGCAGATGATTATGGGATGAACATGCCCCTTGGCTGAAGGGAGACACGCCTGTTCTTAGCCATTTTTTCACATTTTAATTAAAACTGAGATTATGAAACAAACTAGTATTATTAACTTTTGGATGAATAAGACAAAGATATCACAATGAAAGGCTGGCACTCATGGACAGGATAAAGACAGAAATAAGTGCAGTTTGTGTTCAATGGTTCTCCAGGGGACAGTGCAGACACAAGGCAGCATTAAGGCACTGACCAGATGGGATGCAATCCGTGTTATTGCAAAGGCAATTTCTCACCCCCAGGTGATGGATGAGCAGCAGATGACTGGCAGGGTAGCTTGGGTGGGAAGAGCTGGCAGCACTGATGGCTTGATGGAATCACTGTACACTCAAGGGTTGGGAGGCCAAGCAGGTGTAAAATGCAGTTGCAACCCATGGGTTGCAGCCACACAGCAAAAGTTTGACTGCATGGGACAGGATTAAAATTAAATAAGGTGGACATATCTGTTGTTCTTGGGGCTTGGGAAAGAAAATAAAAAATCCCCCATTACTCGAGCCAGGCCTCATGGCCAAAAGTAATTAGAATTATTGGCCAACTAACAACTGAAGCTTTCATTCCCTCCCCAAGTAGCAAACAAAAGCTGCAGTGTGGCGGAGACTTGGAGTTTCCCCAGAGAGCTTTGCCCTGGCTGAATGCAATGAGCCTGAGCAGATACTGCTGATGACTTGGTGCATTGGAGTGGCAGTGGGTGCCAAGCCCATCCCAGGCCATTTCTACTCCTGGCAAGGCAGAGCCTGCTACTTTTAGCTGAGGAAGAGCAGCAGATAGAAATGGGGAAAAAAATCAACAGCTAAACCTGGTACCAGAGGAATAAATAAAGTACGACGAGAAAAGAAAATGGAAGGCAAGTTTATGAGGCCAAGAGCTTCAAGGTTACCCTTGGCAGCCTCTGCAGTGGCCAGGACAAGTGTCACTGTGCCTCGCGGGGCTGGTCCCAGGTCTGAGTGTGCTGCACTGGTAAAGCACCATCATTTCCCCCTCATCCCACCCCGTGCCACCCTGACATTTTCTGCAGTGAGGACAGACTGTGGCTAATACACATTTGACACCTGATTTCAAGCCCCTACTTAGGACAAGAAGCATAAAATAGAACATGATGAGCTCAATCTAAAAGAAGTTTAGATGTGTTTAATGGCCTCTGCAGTCTTATTCTGAGCTGCCTTAAAAACCCACAGCTGGGAGGTGTAGGCAAGCTCCAACCAGGGCCAGTGGTTCTGGGGCCAGAGACCAATGCCCCCGGAGCAGTTAGCACAGTAAAGAGGGAAAAAAGACTCGTCCAGAGCAACACAAGGGAGGTAACTCAGCACAGGTCATGGCATCACTTCCACCTGATCTCACTTAAATGCTTTGAATCTGACAAGAAATAAAGTGGTATAATCAAGACTTCTCAGAAATAGCATGCAAAGAACACAGGAGGCTGGGATAGTAAACACCCTTTCAAGAGGCTAAAGGAGTAGGGGTAGTGTCTATTTATACCCAGACAATAACTGACTGAGGTAAAGATATCTTCTTTAAAAAAAAAAAGAGTTGTAGAGCAATGAAAAGGCATAAATGCCAGTGTTAAAAGAAGCAAGTCTAATTCTGTGCCATAGGACCCCTGATAGGATGTACTCCCAGTGACCAGAACATACAAACATTTGTATGCAGGGGTGAAATCGTGTGCACTTTTTCCTTCTGTTGGTCAGCAAGAGCAGAACATTATTTTGTAAACATCTGACAAGCAAAAGCCAAACCGTGAATGTGAGCAGCATGGCCTGACGTTCCAAACAGGCTTTGCAGGGTAAACCTCAGCCAGTGGAGCCTCAGATTGCCGGTGTACTTTTGGGTTTGAATAATACTCTGCTTCATGGATTGTTACAGTGAAATTAAATAGGGGTATTGGAGCAAGAACAGCCTACTCAACATGTGTATCAGCCCAGACTGCTGCCATAGCAAAGGGAGCCTGTTTCTGTCTCTTTTGAAGATTGGCAAGGGTATAAAAATAAAGTATTTGGTATCTGGAAGACATTTTCCACCAGACGTTTTCCTTTAGAGCTAGCAAAAAATTGTGGTCTAAATTAGTGTTCTGCAAGCTCTTTAAAAACAAAAAGGTTACTTAGATGTAACACATGCAAGTTTAACTCTTACAGCTACGAAAAGCTCAGCTCCTGAAAGCAGGAATTTCTATATATACAGCAAGAGAGATTATATTTAAGCTTCACCACTGTGCCCATGTTCTCTGATACCCAGTGTGATGGCCTGTGTTTTGTTTTTATTCAGCCAGAGCTAGAAATGCAGCCTCCAGCAGGAAAAGGAAAACCAAGTTCCTCTGTCAAGACAACCTCTGTGACTATGAGTGTCTGGGCAATCCTGAGACCTTTAGGGCTGGAGGACGAACGCTAGGTGAGGCAGGGGATGCAGGAAGGGAGAAGATAGACGGGCTGCATGCTGGCTCTGGGAAGAGAATGCTCCTGTCAATACCCAGCCACCACAGTGGAGCCCTGCAAGGGACAGAGTTTGTTTCAGTTTACCTGATGTTTTCATTGAAGTCAAAATATTTGAAAAACACTGTTTATTTTGACAAGAAACCTGGGGAGCTTGGGCTCTGTTTTGAATTTGTTGGAAGGAAAAGAAATAAATCACTGTTTCTACAAAAATGTTTTCACTAGGGAGTTAGGAAGAAAAATGCAAACATATGCTGGGGGGCGGAGAAGTGTTCTTTGGATAGATATAGAGAAAAGAAAGATATAAAAGAAAAACCGACTGGAGAGGCACACTTTTGTAACTGTCTGGTTTTAGCCATTGAAGTAGTTAGCGTCAGGACCTGGAAATCCACAACCCAGCCTGACCATCAGCTCACTTGACTGTATTGTTTTGGATTGCGTTTGGGAACAATGAGAGCTACTGCAGCATGGCTCTGGGCTCTTCCCAGCATCAAAGGGATGTGCAGATGACTTCTTAACACACTGAATGCATTGGAGGTCAAATGTCTGCACAGTCTCCTGGATAAAACATGCTACAGATAGGAAAATATTTTTAAATCTTGATTCTACGTGGCAATACTTTGGTTAATATTTATTTTTCTGCAGGGTGTTCGTGATGTATAGTTAGAGTCAAACTGTGGGTTCTCTGTGAAAAGCTGCAGTGACTGTCAGCTCAGCCTGCTCAGGAGTCTTGGGGAAGGATGATTTTCCTGTTCTACTTTTGTCCATTGGCCAAAATCTGAGGTTCAAAGGCACCACTGCCATTGAAAGAAAATGCCCAGGAAAGTCCTGACCCTTCAGGTATTTCTGCAGGAAAAAGAAAATAAATTTGAGGCATGGGAGCTGTAGAAGTAGGAAAGAAAACTGAGGAGCTCAGGGCAGGAGCAGTGACTGGCATTGACTTCCTCTGTACCGCTTTACCACATTAGGAGGTCAGTGGGAGTTGGCAGAGCAAAGAAAACACAACTGTTTTATGTTTTTTTCCCTGTGGCTAATATCACAAGCTTCAAAGGCTCTGGCATGCATCACCTTACCTGCAAGCTACGCAGAGGGCAGAGAGCAAAGCAAGTGCAAAGACGACGATCCCTGTGGTAACAGCCAGCAGCATCATGTTCTCCTTCCTCTCCTGCCTCACAGCATCCACACTGTTGGGGTCCGTGATGTTCCTGTACTCGAAGAGCATTGCAAAGCCTCGGCCCCGGTCCGTGGTGGTGATCAGCTCCATGATAACCTCAACCATTTCCAGAGATGAACCAAACACCATGGTCTTGTTTAAAGGAGAATTTGGTCCACAGAAGCGAGAGGAAAATGTGATGAGATCGGAAACATAGAGTACATCATGGGGACAGACATCCACTGCTGACTGAGGGCTAGAGGAGATTTCCATGGGCAATGCTGTTGAGGGAAGAGTCCAGCTCTCTGCTGTAACCTCATCTCTCTCCCTAGCAGCTAGGTGGGCAAGCAAGACCTTCCCTTCCAAATCTTCTCCTGTTTCCAGGCCACTGGTATTTTGCCTCCGCACTGCGGCACTGCCAGCCACAGGGAATGGCAGCTCCTGTGGCTGAGCCTTGGTAATTGCTTTGGGTTCCTTCATCTGCTTCCACTGGTTTTCTTCAGATGCTTGTTTGGCTTCATCTTTTTTTGTGATGGTTCCTGGAAGTTCATCCAGGTGACCAGCAAGGTCCTTTGACTGATCTCCAGTGCTGCTCCGATTCTGCACCCCCTTCGACAGCGAGGTCTGGAGAGAGGGTTTTGTAGTATGGACAGCAAAGCCCAGGTTTTCCTCAAGAGAAGGCATGTCCTTGTTTCCTGTTGTAGTGGGGGCTGAAAAGCCATCCCAGGGGGTTGGAGTTTCACTAGAGCTCTCAAAAATGTCAAAGTCAAATATTTCCAAGATGAGATGAGTTCTCACGGGAATGAAAAACTGCCAAACGCAGTGTGTCCCTGGGTAGTAGTTGTTTGGAAAACCTGGTGACAAGATCAGGCCTCTTTCCATTGATTCCACCACTGCACCACAGGAATAATACACCTGAGAAATAAAACAAATAATTTTACATCTTGCCATAGATTGCACAAGATGCAGACAGCCAGACCTACAGAAAGTCCTGCTCTTTCTTTCCCTTCAGAGACTGGTATGAGATACCCTCAAGACAGGGAAATTCACTAAGTTTGTGCAAGTCTTAGCTCTTACTTTTGTGGAGCATCAATCTAGCATGGAAAGCCACTCTTAGAGACTATGGACGTGTATACTGAATGGTCAACCTCCAAGAGAAATATAATCCACATAAATAATTCACATAATTCTCACTTCCTACTACTGATAATTTCTGCTGTTGGCACACAACTTTTTGACCACACAAATGTGTTGCCCTAAACAGTTGGTTGCATGAGAAAAATCTTAAGCTAAGGGAAGAATGTGTCACCACAGCATCTGAAACAGTGTTATTTTCATTACAAAAACATTTTAATGTAAAAAATAACCTTTGCATTGATGATTACCCATGATTCATCCATCCAACTCATCTTCTGTTTCAAGGACATTCAGCCTTATTTACTTCAATAAGCAACAAAACCTGGCTGGTTTTGATTGGGTAAATTGTCTCTTTTCAAGTGCAAAGCCTCTCAAAATAGTGACAGCAGATACCAGCTCTCACCAGTAAACCAGCAATCGACATGCATTTTACATAACAGCGACAGCTCCGTGTGAAATCTGCTATTTCTTCCTTCTCCACAAATAGCCTCCAAAGAGGAAGGAAGTCCATAAATGGTGGCACAAACCACCATTCTGCTGCTTCTCTAAAGGTACACAAGGCTGC
Organism: Atrichornis clamosus; assembly: GCA_013400975.1. Lineage (NCBI taxonomy): Eukaryota > Metazoa > Chordata > Aves > Passeriformes > Menuridae > Atrichornis > Atrichornis clamosus. Next base: position 178,095 of record WBMZ01013557.1, read on the forward strand.
TTTTGCACACCATTTTTACAACTACCTTCTCCCAAAGCCTCTCTTGGAGCCTTTTTTCAAGATTCTTTCATAAATTTGCAGAGGACAGAGCCCAGTCTGTGCCTTGGGCAACTGTTTTTGAAAAGGGGAAAAAAAGCACTGTCACAAGCCCTGTCTAGGAGCACGGGTTTGCAAGCATTAATTGGAAAAGAAAGGGAATGCTTTGGGTTTTTTATTGGAAATGATTAGTCGTCTTGGTCTGTTATCTATTTAAACACAAAGGAAGCTTGGCAGTAGAACAAACGAAGCTTATGAAGTCCATATAAACCCACAAAGATCAAAATACTCCAGATTTTTTTTTCTCTTGGTCCCTCCCCTTGGCTCATATTGAAATGGAAGGGAAAAAAAATGCGATGCCAAATGTCAAAAGCCCCTAAATAGAAATAAAAAGCCAGACCTGTTCTATGAGGCACAACCTTTGTTTTCCAGCAGGTGCTGCTCATATTCTGAGGACTTTCAGAGTGGATGAAGGATGAAAAGGACCAAAACAGTAACATGGGTGGAAACTCTGTTCTGTATTCAACTTGAATATTTGACTTGTAAAAGTGTCATTTACATCAAAGCTTATGTTAATTACAGTGGAATAAACTACAGGCTTCTCATTTAAGGCACCTGGGCTGGACTCTCTCTTAAGGTCTCAAGTGGAAAAGAATTCGTTTTCCACATACATATTATTCACTGTCTAATGCCTTAGAAGTCCCACAGTAGGTAATATCAAAATATATTGATAGAAATTTACTGATCTTTTTTCTAGGAGGTAAAATTTTGGGCCTTAGTCTGGATTAGTTAATTCATGGTAAAAATCCATGTGAAAACAGCAAAACTTTATATCAATTTAAGAGGCTACAGATCTTAATATTTAGATCCATTTACTAATTCACATCAGAATTATAGGTACATTTGTTGCCACTTGGATTTTAGTGAAAACTCGCTGATTTCCAGTGAATATGCTGCTCTTTCCTCAGGGAGAGGATGGATCCTACACTTGGAAGAAGGCAAGAGGGATTTTCTGTAACTTCTCTTGCATTCCTTCCCTCCATACCAGCATATCGGTGCAGTCTTGACTTTATTCCACGCTAATCTTTTGAGCTCACTTTTAAACAAGATATTTGCATAGCAAGAAACAGTAAATAACACCTAACTTCTCAACCAAAATATGTGCCCAGTTTTGGAGCCAGAATGTGCACCAGAACTGCTGCTATCACTGGGTGGCACTCCTGGATGTGGGAGGATCACAGATTGGCTCAAGCCTCCTTAAATTAGCGATGATTGAGGGTTGAGATTTTGTTTTGAGGAATATGTGAACTGATCCAGTTGCCTTTTTTCAGACACTGAGAAGGCGCTTGGAGGCGTTCACAGCCCCACCTCTACTACCAGAAGACTTTGTTAGCACCCGAAAGCAGCAGCCACCAGCTCAGAGGATCCTGTGGGATTAATCACCAAAGTGCTGAATGGGGAAGTGCAGCCCCCCACAAATCCCTCGCCCCCGCTCTCAGGATAAGCTCTCTTTCCTGCCTTCATTTTCACTTGGATCTGCTGAACTGTCATCATATGAAGAGGAATATCTTGCACACTCTGTGTACATCCAAGGAGTCTTGGATTCAAGGTGCCTCTTGAGCCACCAGCTGGCTGCAACATAAACCCCAACAGGTGCCCTGCATCCCCAAACCCAGGCAGAGGGGAAGGGCAGCATGCAAATTCCAGAAGTATGGCTGAAAGGTTATGGCAGTGGGGAAATTGTTCTTTTATTATGGTTTGTGAGACCAAAAAGATTTAAGACTTGCTCTGAGATCAGGGCAAGGAACAGGAAATGCAAGACAGATCTGAGGGGAGGGGAGAGGGAAGGATTTCTGATTAATTATAATCCACAACTGAATGACTGACAAAATGGTTTTGTTCATTTGAATCATCCATTATGAACCCTGAGTTTCACCAATTAGACACATATATTCCCTTGTGCAGCAAGTTACAGATTCCTGGGCTTTTGACAGAGGCATGCAAAAAAAAACCTGGCACATTTTTAATCTTTGAAAATGATAGGTTGTTGTCTTTTTAAATACAACACTTGATATATGCCCACACAAATTAGGTGAATTACGAGCAGGGAGAACCAGATTCCCAGTCCTGTTTATCTGCTTTTCAGTACTTTCTGCTCCAGCCAGGAGCCCCAAATGTTTCCAACAGTTGTGCTGAACTGAACCTCCAGCCCATCATGGTCAGACATTTCCTACCTGCCTTCTGAATTAGGGTCACTGGGAAACAGCATTTTGTAGGTTTAGAAGTAACTAAAATCTCAGCTATTGCTGCTTGGCTATAGACACAATGTTCGGCTATTTCAGAATAAGACAAGGTGTTGCATTTCTCCTTTTTACACCACACAACCCACTCAGAAACTTAAATCTGTGCCATTACTGAAAAATGCCCCATTGTCATGCACTTACCTCGTCCTGTGCTGTTGTTTGGACTGAGTAGTTAATATTGACATCAGCTTTGAGCTATTTAAGATACATGTATGTAAGGAGTTATAAGGCCTCTGCACCAGGCAATATGTTATATAGGGGTGCAGCACAAAGCCAGGGTGTCATTGCTGCAAACTGGATTCTGTACATCAAAGAGCTCTTGAGAAGCAGGAGGTACTGATGAAAAGCAGAATTCCCATGCATAAAAAGGAGAAAATTATTGTTTTGGCCAGATGAGAGTTATTATAAGGCCCACCCAAGAATATGGACTGGGAAAAGTAGCTATCATCATCTGAGTAATACAACCCTTAACTCTCTCTCCACTCACATAACACTACAAATGTAGGCCTGGAGCCTCTGCATTACTCCTGTAGGAACACTGTCAGGGAATCAACACATTCTAAGGGAATCTCACTCTCTACAAGAATAATTTAATTTAATAATTTAATTATCACCCTTTCATCACAATTACTGCCAAAGAAGGCACCAGGCTAGAGCTAGACCAGAGGCAGGCTCAGCAGCAAGCTGCCTGCTTTGCCAGAACAGGACAAGTTCTTGCAGCACCTTACAGCAAACCCACACTCAAAACCTGCAGGGGGTCTTGCAAGAAGCCATGAATGGCAAGTTGTGGCAGCCTCTAGCTGGCCCACAAGCCTCTTCAGTGGTGGCTCCCAGCCTCTGTCTGAATCACTGGAAGCAGGCATGGCTCAGTTTCTCAAGTTTCGCTGTTCTGCTTCCAGGGGAGAAGTGCTGCTGGCCTGAGGGGATGCTGGGGGCCCAGAGGGAATGCGGGGAGGGTGCTGTGACGTGTAGCTGTAAGAGAAGGTGACATGGCCACGTGGGCCAGCTTGTAAAGGTACAAACCCTGCTGAAGAGAAGCAGAAGCAAAGTGATGCAAGGCCCTGGCTAGGGAAACCCTCAGCCCATTTGTGTTCCTAGATTTTCTTCTTTTTCTTCATTCATGTTAATGCTGGTTACGAGCAGCTGCTGTTTGCAACATCCTAGAGGACACCGTCTCACTTGCATCCCAAAGACTGTTTATTTTTAAAGTGTATTTATTTCAAAAAAGGGGAAGGAGAACATCCTGTCTTGATGTTTGATATTCCTCTGTGAGCACGATCTCAGATTCTCTGGCCTGGGACTTGTCCAATGTAGCTTGTTTTCTTTTATAAAATGCCCAAGAAACAGCAAGTTCTTGTGGTGCATACCCAGAGTCAGAGTGAAAGCTCAGCAGAGGAAACTGGAGACACAGAGCTGAGCCACTAAATTTCCATTACATCCTCAGGGGCCAAGCCACACACCTAATAAAGATACCCAGTTGCAGACTTGCAAGGAAATGATGTGCAAAGTTCATAACCCACTTTGCCCTCATTAATGCTTTATGCACATCTCAACTTCTGTGCATTTCTCACATGTATTTCAAGATTCAGGCAGATTTAAAAATGTCACTTCCACTTCTTTTTAGAAACGAGAGCAGGAATAATCCACTATATTTCAAACTGACTGAACATTTAAGAAGTGATGCATTTATTAGTCTTTTCAAGCACAGATGTATATTAACTCCTTATCTAAGTTAAAGGGCTTTTTGGTCTTTTCTTGAAGACTGTACTAGAAAAAAATCTAATACTGGAGTAATGAGTGAAGGTGAGGGTAGAAGCTATTTATATAGGGCCCTCAGGCCCTTAAAAAAAAAAATCACTCTGAAGTCAAAATCCTTGGTTACAATCCTATGATTTGGATTGTAAGGTTATTTTATGTTTTGTCCCTTCTTGTAAAATAGCCCTTCTACTTAAACTCTTCTTAGAGTAGAAAAGAAAGAACTTCTCTGCAGGTAGATGTTTTTTCGCGTGATTTAAAAATCAAAATCCACTGCAGCTGCCTGGTGCCAGAACAGGACAGTGTCTGGGCATTCCACAGTAGCCTTGTCTTGTCAGCCTACAGCTGATTCGATGGAAGCCACAGCGGTAAGCAATTCGTTTCTGCAGAGAGATGGATGCAGTCTCAGAATCCAAGGCTGTTCAGCCTGGATGATTAAATTTAGCCATCTGAGCTCACCATAGCATCAGTGGGATGAAAATCCAGCAAGCTTTATTTGCGATCCCTCACCCCTCCAAAATTAAAAACATCTTTTGTGCACACGTGCACACACACGTGTGTTTCTTTCAAAGAGCTGGCAACGCTTTGAGGCTCCTTCACATTTATTCTGCCCAAGGAACCTCTTTAAAGCTCTTGGTACACCAACATCTTTGCTCAAAACACGGAAGGGGAGGTATGGCATCTCAGCTATTTCCCCCTTTTCCCCTCCAAACATAGGAGGTTCATTCCAAGTTAAAGATCACTCGGACTCCTGAGGATGTTTGAACAGAGCCAACCACCTGGGATGAAATATGAAGTGGCCCAAACATTCAGCCAGAGCAAAGAAAAAATGCTAAACTTAGGGGTTTAGAAATAAAATGAGAAGGAAAAAGGGAAAATTTTCATTCCACAACCCCAGCTTACAGGGGAAAAACAAAAAATAGACAAGTCTTTACTTGCTGACATGGCCAGAACTCACTGCAAAGCTACCAGAAATACAGTTCTTGTGGTTCCCAGCAAAAGCCCCAAGTTCTCCTCTCACAGTATTTCCAAGTTAGGGAAGTCTGAGCTTTTTGGATGCTCGTCAAATACAGGATCTGAGGAAAGACTATCCCAAGAGTAAGATACAAAACTCCAGTCTGTTGGTTTAAGAAGTGACCACATTTCCTTCACTAGCTGACTGATCTAGAGATCAAAGCTGGTAGGACTTTTTCCAAGCAGAGGACAAAGTTAATCAGAGGCTTTAGAAAATTAGTGCTCTATTTAATTTTGCATTTTCAGCTCATCTTTGCATGCAAGGTTTATTTTCTTTAATTAGCATGAACTAGATACAGCTGCAGCACATCTAACCTATTTTTTCCACCTGGCAGTACAAGAATTCCTGGAAATGCCTTGGAATCACCACATCCCTCTCTGCCAAATTGCCTTTGCTGTTTGGAGCACGAGGCAACAGCAAAAGAAGACTCTCTCATCCCGTATTAGGGCAACTCTTCAAGTATCTCTGGATGATTGCAAGTAGCAGACTTAGCAGAAGCAGATCAGACATGAGACTGACAGAGTATAACAAAACTTGCTGACACTTTGCTTAGTTATTAGTTTTTCCTGTCTCCTTTTTTCTCAGTCTTTAAATACATTCATGGTACCAGTGCACTCATGTTTTTAAACGAGGACCTAATACTTCTTGAAGTGAGTGCAACCTGCTGGATTTAAGTGAAACCAAACCCACATTTTTTTAACAGATGCTCTGTTATTTCAGTGGTGGGCAGCAGCCATTCCACCACATGAAAGTGATTATGGATGTGACATTTCCACTCTGCAAATCCCATTTTCAGGAAACTGACTTGTCTTGTATTTCTTCTTGGCACACATCAGACAGATTCACAGGGCCCTGTTTTCACACTTATCTCCAAGTTTTCTATTGTTTTTAATGATTTGCAGAACATTTGAAGAGAACAAATATGCAGGTAGGAAGGGAAGGAGGCTGTGAAAGCCTGTTACTGCAGGAGACAAGGGAAATAGAAATACTGCTAGAAGAGTAGGGGAAGGAAACAGGGAAGAAGGAATGCAGTTCAGCAATTAGAGCAAAGAATGCAAAGTCTAAATGAGACTTGAGGACTTGGAGGCCCAAATATGCCTCAGACTTCAGCCATGCTATTCTCTCTTATTCTTCCCATATGTGACTCTGCTGCAGCTCAAGCATCACAAGAAGATTGCTGGGAAGGCGCTGCTTTATTTCACTGGAGAACAGGCAGCCTTCTCCTCACTTCCTTTGAAAGAAAGAATAATCAGGGATGGTGGATGCAAACATACCCTTGGATGAAGGCAAATTAGCTCTGTTGGGATGGAAAGAGGCTGGCAGGGCTCAGGATATCCTCACCTGCTCTAGGTTTCCAGGGCCAGCTCCTAGTGCCTGCCTGCATTTCCTGCGGCAGCTTGCCAAACCGTTAGGCAGGCATGGCCACAACAAATCCCTGGGAATCAAAGCAGCTGCAGAAGAAGTGGCAGGAGAAGGTCAATGATCTCATTAGAGCCAGGAGGCCAGGGCCCCCAGCCACAGCGAGGTCCCAGCTCCACAGCTGCAGTGTGTTTTGATACCTGGCTCTAGCAGATTGCATAACTGCACCATGAGGTCACCATCCCTCCTCCTTGATCCTCTCTCAGAACAGGAGGTGGGGAAAAGGAAAATCACAAAAAAACAAACACGGGCACTCCAACAACCACCAGGCACAGCGACACACTCCAGCCTCTGTGGAGAACAACAGCCCTCCTCATTTAACTCCAGAGATGCTTGTTCCCAAACAACAAAAAAATGCTTGTTCCCAGAGCACAAGCGGGGGCTGTTTTCTGAACAATCACCCATGGAACAGCCCAGCTTTCCATAGCATGATCAGCAGTATATGCAGTCTGGGCATACATCAACGTTTCGTACTTGCCTTCGGAGGAAAGGCAGCCGAATGCTCTGCTGCCTTTGGGAGGTTCAGGGAAGAAGAAAAACCAGTTCATCCTTATTAGGCCAGAGATGCCAACATACACTGTAGTTATGAGCAGTGGGCAGGATTTTCTGCAGTACCCTTTTCACAGACCCTTTTGAGTACTTGATGCAAGATTCCTATGTAAGATGAAGATCACCCAACTCTGGGTGCAAGGCTTTGCTGGTTAATTTGGCTCATTTTCCCTCTGCAGGCAGAAGCCAGAGTTGTTGCCTGCAGAGGGAAATTCAGAGCAATAGTTAGAGATGGTCTTATCAGCCCTCCGAAAGAATATGTCCCCCCTTCAGCAAAGGTGGGACTACAGGAGGCTTTTTGCTAACTCAGTTACCTAAGGGCTTGGAGGTGAAGTCTCAGAACATTGAAAAGACAATTCTTGTTCTTTTCCCCCATATCACAAATAGGCAGACATTTTAGTTCTCCTCTTTCATTTTGTTAATTAAGATGGAGTTGGATTCACCTACAAGACGTCTTACAAGTTACAGCTATTATTTAGGTTTTTAGGGCTAAAAATGCTTATGATGAACAGTTTCTCCCTGGGCTTGGTAGTTTATGGGTACATTTGCTACCTGTCAGATTCCCAGGTTGAAGTTATCACCATAGAAGTAACCCTGGCATTCACTGATTACTCAGTAGTTGTTGCATGTCAAGGTGCAGACATGCTTACAAACTAGATAAAATGTTGGTAGAGTGTGAAATACAGATAGAAATGCTCTGAAAGAGACCTAGGCCAAGGTATAGGACATTTTTGCTTTAATTTCATTTACAGCCAGGTGCTTTTACTAGAAACCAAGCGTCAGATCTTATTCTGAACTCTCCTCCATCTTTCACTGTAGCTCCACATGACAATATTAATTTTCTTCTTCTCATTTTGGTCTGAAAGGAGAAAAAGCCAGACTGTTTTTCTAACAAATTATTTGAAAAATCTATTAAAAATATGCACATCCAGTGCTTGGAAAGACCTACTGGACTAGGCAGTGTTCCCTTGGGCACTATAACTATTACACCTGTAAAGTACAACTATTTTAAGCAGAAACCTCTCATAAGTGTCTCATAAATTTATTGTGCTATGCTCATGCAACAAATGTGAGTCATGTCACTATGGGAGCAGTCTGAACATTGGCTTTCCCCTGTCATCCCAACAGTAGCTTTTATGGTCAAGGAAGCATACAACAGATCTAACATAACATCCAACAGGGAATGCTGGAATTCCCAACAACCAGCCTTTTCTTGTGGACTTTCCAGTCTAATCCTTGCAGGGGGAAAAAAAAAGCTAACTCTTGTGACTGGACAGTCAGCAGACAAATAGAGATTCTCCAACAAAGATGCAAGATGCCATATCAAATAAGATCCTTCCTCTATACAAAGCTGCTATCCATGTTCTAGTTTGTTGGGTTCCTTTTTCAGAGCATACCCTCATTCAAACATACAAAAAAATGTAAAGCTTTAGAAAGAGAAACAAAGGCATCATTTAGAGTGTCTCCTCAGGCAAATAATCACAAATATGATGGGACCATCGTAAATAAAAGTAAGGCAGTGTAATGAAGAGTTCAAGATGCCATGGCCATTTGCTTCAGGGCTTTAATAGGTCACATAGGTCTGTTCTCTACTAGAGCAAGTTCTCATTAGCAAAGTGTACACAACACACCATAGAAAAATTAACAGTAAATGATAGGGTTGGTGGGAACTAACAGGGGTGATGAGGCATTTTCCAGAAGGTCAATCTGGTTTTCATTTTCTATAAATTGAACAGTTTAAAGCAGCTCAAATCAAAGAGTAGAAAACATGGTCAGATTGTTTTCTATTGCTTGGTAACCAGACAGAATATATAATAAAGCAAAAGCTATAGCCCTGCAGTAAAAGTTTACTTGTAGAGTTCAGTATAAAAGTCCATTGAGCTAGTTATGTATGTCCATAGGAATCTGTAAAACTAATGTTCCCAAATTAACTTTTTATATATATCACCTCCCAAACATGTGGGGGAGATTTAAAAAATGAAATCCATATGCAGCTTAGGTGCCCAAAGCTGCTTTGTTTTGTTTTGAAAGTACCAGAAACAGGAGAAAGGAGAACTGAAAGGCAATCCCATGCAAATTTTGCTGGCCACTTCCCGGGAAATAAATTTGGATCTTTAAAAGCAAACAAAACACACACGTACACATGTAAACTGGCCTGGCAAAAGAAGAGCTGTTTGTGCCTGGATTTCCAGCTACGTGACCCTATTGTTTCATTCAGACACTTCAGAAGTTTCACATGTTGGAGGTGTATTGCACTAACATATGGCGGAGGAAACATTACATATGTGAGAGCCAAAACCTGCAAATATTCTGTGTCACCACTACCCTGCTGTAGAGCTGCTATCCCAACTTTTTGAGAACCAGGTTGTTGTGTCACTAAGTATCACTAGCAGGTGGGAGGGCTTATGCAGCAGACATGGATAGTGATCTTTAAAATGCAAGCAATGAAAAACCCTCTCCCTTTCACACAATATTTTTAACTAAGCTTCCATATGAGCCTTTGCTGCAGCTGCGGCTGGCCATTCAGGAGCCTGTCACAGTCTGAGCGCTCATCCTTAGCTTTGGATGGTATACAAACAGCAGCACCTCTGTCCACCTTGTTCTCCCAGGATTAGTCTCCTCTCGTGCACTCTGAAAAGGGAAATTTCCAAGACTCCACCTTTGCCAGGATTTCAGAGAGCAGTATGCTTGTAAATTTTACTTTATTGCCTACACATAAGGAGAGACCATGAGGGCACAGAAGGGAGGGTTGGGAGAAAGCTGAAAGAAGTATCACAGATACTGCAGACAGGAAAAACTAAGCCCTGGGTCTGTTGTTACAGAATCCCAACCAGTGAGAAGTTTGTTTTCCCAAAAAAATCTACTTTGCAGACATCCTTTCTTCTTCCCCATTCAAGTTTCAACCAGGAAACCTGGAGTAAGTTACTGTTGATTTTAGAGGCAAATCAAAGTGTTCAGCCTGCTAAGCTTGCATTTAAAGTTAGTCTTGATGAACAACTCCTTGGGGCCCTTGTATTCAAATAGTGAGGTCTTGGATTTACCTGAAGTGCCCACCCATGCAGATCTAGAGCACAGGAGGAAGCCAAGGACATGGGCAGCCTGGGCTTCAAGCCTCAGTGCTACCAATACAGGCTCCACGTTATCAGTTAAAAAAATCCCTTTAATAAAAGCTTAGTCTCTCAAAACAGTGGAATATTTACTAACCAAGACCAGGAGAGAGCTGGATTTAAGTAGAGCAAGTGGATTAGATCTCCTGTTGCTAATCTCAAATTAAGTACAGTACAGAGCAGGCACACCCTCCTTGGAAAGGCTGAGCAGCCAACTCTCCGGGATTTGGATCAGGCTGGACTTTCAGAGGCGTGTCATGCCAGATCTCCTGTATCCAGGAAGTTGTCATTATTGGCATCCTTGGCACCTGGCCCCAGCTAAGTCCTGCTACTCCTTAACAGATTAAAGAGACACCAACACTACGGAAACAGATCAGTAAGAGATCAATGAACTTCCCAAAGTCCCTTCCTAAGAGCTGACAGTAGTTCTCAGTGGAGGCTTATGCCAGCCCACTTTGTGTAGCTCGTTTGGTGTTAAAACCTGGCTGCTAATATAAAGAAATGGGAGGAATAGTGGATGAAAATGAGATAGTGTAGCAGGTTATGGCTTGCATGTGAAAAATTTGCTTTTGTTTTGCCACTTTGAATACCACCCACCCCTGCTTTCTATTGAAGCATAATGATACTAGCTATACTCCCCCAGGACCAAGGATTTCACATAGTTTAATAGTTTCTGTAATTAGATATTTGTGAAACTCTGAAATCCTCTGATGAAAGGTGCTGTAGAAGTATTACCAACTCTTCTACCATGAAAGGGCTCCACCCAAACCCAAATACAGATGTTGTTCCCAATGTACATCATTACTAATCCAAGCCAAGAGTACTTATGGCCTGATTTAAATCCTCCTGAAGTCTCAGATGACTTCTATGAGTTCCAGTAGAGCTCCAATAATTCTTGAAAGGAAATATAGGCAAAGTAGCCTTTGCTCCTCTCAAAATTGGAGTCTCCCTTTCATGGGCAATGATGTAAGGATATAAAAAATGAACCATAGGGCCATTTGCTGCTGAGAGCTTGCAAGAGGAATGTTAATGTTCTTACACTGAGTTTGAAAACAGAGGCTGACAGTCAGGCTTCTCCCTAGTGCTGTAAAATTGTTCCACATATTAAAGCAAGACTCTACAGTGCCCTGTCCCTACTCCACCCTCCTCCTGCCATGAATTTGTACAAGAGGATTACTTTTCTATTTAGTACTTCCCATACTCACAGAAGAATCTAAACACCAAGCTGAATATTTCTTATTTACAGACCTGAGATATCAGTGCATAATAATAACAGTGTGTAATGGGAAGAGTTGATTTACCAGACCTGGTCTGGCTACACTACTGCTGGGTAGCCACTCTCTGCTACCAAAGATGCCACAAGTTCTTTTAAGAAGAAAGGCAGGCAGGAAGAAAGAGACCTGAATATTTTACCACTGTTCCTGGTCTGTCACACAAAGAAGCAGAGGGGAGAATAGTAACTGTTTGTTGTTTAGTAAAGGAAAGTTTGTCTGCTGGGCCGTTTCAAACCAGTGCAACAATATTGTTTGCTCCAACCTCTTAGATAGTAAAGAAAAAAATTATTTCAGCATTTTCATCCCAAGGTTGGTTGGCATCTCTAGTGGTACTCCACTCTTTTAGCTCCTTCTGCATAAAGTTTATCCACATCACTCCAGAAATTCTGCCATTGGCTTGTTTCTCTTACCTTGGCTGCTGCTTCCATTGCCGGCCTTGGCAAACAAGAGAATTATGGTTCAACTCTACAGAGAGAATCCCCTGTGCTGTGCAGGACTTGAGGCCAGCCTTGTCCATCTTCTCAGCTTTCAGCTTCTTCAGTGCTTCAGTAATTAGAATTATCAGGACTAAAACACTGTGGACATTATTGCTGCTTAGCGTGAAGCTAACAAGGGAGCGCCAGATTTATAACACTCTGGCCAGACAGAGAATTAAAAAAAAGTTACAAATCATTGCCCAGTTCCACGGATATGTACTCCAGGATCTTATTTTGCCAGAGACTCCATGTGAACTTTAGCCTCTAGAAGAAATCTGCCTGCAATTTTCTAATTTAAATACCAGTCAGACCAGTGGCGGGATGCAAACTAACATGCATGAAAAATAAGGGTTCAATGACCCAAATCAATTATGTTTTAAGGGCACTGCTCTGTACTCAGTAGGAAATATTTTAAACAAGAAAAAGAACTAAATAGGATCATTCATTGAACTGACTTGGAAATGAGGCAGAAATTTGGTTAATAAGAAGTTCAATGCAAGCCAGCTTTATGAACCAAGTGTAGTGGATTAAAAAAGCCCCAACAAAACAACAAAAAAACCAAACCAAAACCAGAAAAAACCAACCAAAACAACAAAAAACCAAGCCCAGATATTTCTTAAACTCAAATAATGTTACAGACTCCTGGGTACTAAAGAGAACAGTGCAATAAATCAAAGCAATTCTCACACCTTCCTTGAGCCCAAGCAGTTTAACACAGTTTACATCCAGACATCCAAAAAAAATGGCAGTTTATAGAAAACCTGAAACGTCACCTTTATTAAAATAGGACAACTTGCAGGTCTTCTGTATAAAGCAAAAATAATAATTTAAAGAAAAAACAACTTCTGAAGATCAGAACCAGTTACTGTAACTGGATTTTTAAAGCACAAACACAGAAGCCAAGGAGAAACAGCTCTCCTGCTTCAGAATATACGAATATAGCTGCTCCCCAAATTGGCCAAACATCCAAACTCTCTGCACAGTAAACATCTGATCTGCCAAGATACATTGTAAGCACAATAGGATGCAGCTAAGGCAATTAATCAAGATACAAAGAAAATAGGAAAGACCTATCATTTCTCTGCTCCTCAAGCACAAAGTACTTTCACGAACAGTAAAGAGATTAATAGATATTAAGCTCATTGCCAACAAAACTTTCAGGTTCTTTGAAGGTGCCTTATTTGTCTTGACTGGCTTCATCTCTTGAGACAGAAATACAGCCTGCTGTGCATATCCAGTGCTGTACAGTGACAAATAAAGCAAAAGCTACCTGGACCTAAAAATCCCATTAAAGTGTTACTAGAATAACCTGGCAGCAATTGGAATTGGAACCAGATGTGCAGTACATCTGGTAAAGAATGGGACTGCTGCTAACAAACACTGGGCTATGTGCGGGACATACTTTTCCAGTCCAGCACTGGTCTAGAAAGACTTAGTAGAAGTTACGTATTTTGCCTCTACTTTTCTTAAGGCAGAGGCTGACCACTGACAGACCTATTGTGTGCCAATTTAAAACATTTGAAAACTTGCCTATCCTCCCGCCCCAATCAGAAGTGCATATTTTGCTGCTCCAGTTGCATAATTTACTGATTCAGCTGCATGCTTGGTTGATCTGGTAGGAGACTAGTACAGTAGTTGGGATTCTGGATACATTGCCAACTGTGTAGCGTGCTTTGTTGATCAGGGCTGTAGAATTTAATAGCTGAAATTTCATACACTTTACTAATCAGGCCACATTCTTTGCTAATTGAGGTGCATATTTTAGTAGTTAATTTTTTTTTTAATCTTTCACTGATCTTGGGAAGGATCCTGCTCCCTCTCAAACTAGCAAGAATTTTGCCATAGTTCGTGCTGGGAAAAAGACTAAGACCTTCACTAGACGGTCTAGGATTGCTAAGATTTCTTCTCTCAAAAGGAATAAGAAAGGCTTGATTTTTAGTTTAAGCCAGCAAGTGAACAGAAGAATACCAGATGAAGGATGGCACTGGCTTAGAGACCTCCTCCATAGGGATTTGATTAAACAGATAATATTTTATGGACACATAGAAACATAATTTTGACTATGTTACTCTTTCATCAGGCTTACATTCTTCCTTCAGGATAAACAAGACACTTATCTGCACATCTTGTTCCATTTGATACAGACACGCAGGAGGAAACATCATGCACCTTATCTTCAAATTTTCTTTCATTTGATCTAACTCCTATTTTTAAATTGCTGTAGTACTTGGTGAAGGATTCCAGAGAGAGCTCTACTTTGCCACAAAACATGTTACAGACATCCACACTACCTCACAGCATCACAAATTTTCTCGGCTCTGACTGGCAGAGACCACCTTCCTGGATGAAAAGAACAATTCAGTTCCCTGTACCTCATGCAGACTTTGCCCTTGCCAAGGGAGTTTCTGGTATGTTTTTATATTGCTAACTCTAAGCCAGAAGACAAATCATTTCTCATAAATCGTTGAGAGCGTTTTTTCAACTGATAAATTGAACTACATTTGAACCACTAACTTAGAGTAGGATGTATATTTCTTTACTAGCATAGCAACACTATCAGTGTAGCCAAAAAAGATAAAAATAGTGAAGCCTACGCAGCATAGTGCAGTCCTTGGTGAGTGAAGAGCAAGTGCAACTTACTCCAAAAAAATAATAAAAGCAGGGAGCAGGAGATGTACACACGTCTGTTTGGACACACAGAGTTCCCTGTCACAGGAAGATAAGCAATAGAAAACGCTTGTTTCATTCTGCAAAAGAAATTGTCCAGTATGTTAAGTGCCTACATACAACATGTGATCAAAAGAATAATAGACACAGTAAGAAGTCAAGTTGGGGAAAATAGGCAGGAAGCTGCTGCTTCCTCATTAAGGAGGCAGTTTCTTTTCTGTAGTGCTGTTGGTCAATACTTTAGTTCAGTTACTGCCTGGTGTAAAATCAAACACTCTTGATTTCAGAGTTAGAGAACAACAGAAGTTGACTAGGAAACATAGAAAAAAAGAAAAATCAAGCAAAAATTATAGAGCTTGCTGATGAATTCCGAGTCCCACCATTGCCTTCCAAGCCCAAAGGCACAGCACACAGCCAATACTTGCTCCTCATGACTGTGCAGGCAAAGTCAGAACAGAAACAGCACAGGAAGGATGCAATAATTCAGGGAAGCAAGCAAGCTATGGAGTTTAATAAGAGAGGTATGCAACTAGATGAGGGTAAGCTTGCATTCTGCAATGCAATCCTGACTTAAAAAAGAAACAAAATACAAAACCCCACAGCCGTGCAATTCAATAGGTCTTGGTAAAGTTAATTCTTAGTATTTCAGTGCCAGAAACGTGGCTTAATTAAGTTCTCACTGTAGCTATCTTCACTAGGATACTAGAGCAAGATAAAACATCTTCATTTCAATCACAGTCATTGCTGTGTGTTTGTGTGCTGTGGCAGGGCGTTGCTTTATCAGGCAGAACTATAATGCCGTCTTCCACAAGGGAAAGCAACCTACACCTTTTTTTCTCTATATATACTATATATATATATACAACAGAAGACATAAATGTACGGAATATTATTTTCTTATACTGTAGTGGCTCATGTTTTATAAATCTGACAATCTTTACTAGAAGTGTCAAACCTTGGTTCTATCAGGGTCCACAGGAAGAGTCCCACTCTCTTCAGCGGGACCAGGGCTGCTCACCCCTCCCAAAGCTCAGAGTGACTGTTTGCGCTGCAGCTGCTCCTGTTTGTGGGGTGCTCTGTGCTTCCTCTTCTGCCTTTCCATCGCAGCTCGGGTCCCCCCGTGTTCATCCTCTCTCTCAGCTCTCTACTGCTCTCAGCTACGCCCGGATCCCTGCCCTGGGAGCTGTACCTGTCATTTGCACAGCTCCCGTACTACCCAGAGCGGGGAGAGAGAGGGGACTGCAAAACAGCACGAGGTGGTTTGTTTGGGCTCCTGAAGCCGGACTGTCCCCGCGGTAGGGATGCCTTTGGGCGAGTGTTCTCATTTCTGATGGAAATCCGTTGTCACCGGGCTTACACTGGATTTCGGGTCCGGCTGTGTCGAAGCTAGGACGGTGATCCAGAGTCTGACTCCCGGAGCACCACGTCTCCCGGTGCCTTTTGGACTCCGACGCGAGTCACCGGCCAGCCCTACACCCCAAGCCCCGAGAGGCAGGGGCGAGGGGAGCCCGTGGGCCGGGCGAAGGGATCCGCAGCCGCCCCCGCCCCGGCCGCCCCGCTGCATCCCTCCTCCCGCCGTCCGCGGCGCATCCTTCGTCCCGGGAGCACCACCGCACCCCGCACCCGGGGCTCCCGGCAGCTCTGCAGCACCCCTCGCCCCGGGACTCCCGGCCGCTTCCCTCCTCCCGGCGGGGCTCCCGGGGCACCCCCTCCCCGTCGTGTTCGCCGCTGCCGCCCTGCCCTGCCCGGTGCGGGCGGGGGGCCGGTGCCGCCGGTGCCGCGGGGTTACCTTGG
>WBMZ01013558.1:0-81620 GCA_013400975.1 Atrichornis clamosus
TATTATTTTAATAAATCAAAAGTACAAGGAAAAACTTGAAAAGACAGAGCAATGCAGTACACAGTCCAAGGGGTTCTACAGAGAAAAAAAGAGACACCAAGCAAGTTTTGCAATATGAAAGACACATTCAAAGCTTAGCCATGAAAGAAGTGGCTGGTCGCCTCTGACTAAGATACATTTGGGACTTAGGGGCAGAAGAGACTTCGCACATAGGTGAATCAAGTACAGAGCAAGCAACAAAGCCTATGTATAAAATTCGTCAGAACTTGAAGCAGCAGTAGGACAGCCTTCTATCAGATTTTTACTTAATTATTTTGCATTTGTCAGAACAAACACTAAGATAGCATATTTCCTGTGTATGATGCTGAAGCGAGCACCGTTCACAACATATCATCAGTCGATTGGTCTGATCTTTTAGTGATTTGAAACTTACTTAGTCCTTCTGTTTCCTCTTTCTTTTGATAGATTCAAGACAACACTACAGTGATATATTCTTACAGCTGAAGATGCTGACATGTATCCTCATTCAAAAAAAGATCTCTAACCTAAACTGCTGGGTGTGCAAAAGGGTATTCAAACTGAGCATAATACATTGCACTGCATCTTGCAGTCACCCTTCAACTTGAGATGTTAGGAACAAACCACAGAGCAAGACAAAAAAAAACCTGACTTGGGGGTTTCCGCATGTATGGCTGCCAACACAGCACCCTAGCTATACAGTGCAGAAGACATTCGTGTCTATAGATTTCACATAGCCCAGAACATGCAGCAGCAAGTCATTGTAAGAGTAAGAAAATGTTTTCAGGAACTTGCTGCCTCCCAGTTTGTCCTGGATGGGTCAAGAATACCATCAGTTTCAGGTGCAGCTTAGTGTTTTAAGCAAACCAAAAAATATTATGTCAACACTTGGCTTTTTTGGATACCAACTTCAGGTAAGAGAGGCTCCTTGATTGCTTTTTGGAGTGAAGGACTAACATTATAGCAACCAAGAAAGCATGACACCTCAGTATTACAGGAAAGAATAAGTTACAGTCCAGCTTCTGTAATAAAGTCAGCACAATGCAGGCTGAAGGACTAAGACATCGCTTATCCAAACGTTTTCTTGGCTTAGTGATAAAGCATTTTATGATGTTGAATAAGAACACTCTCCAAGCCTTCCACAGTTCCAACCACGGACTCAGAGCTTTCTGATACTTGAAGTAATACTATATGTTTCTGACCTCATTATTCAAGTTACTAGTAACCTTAGGGTTCTTGAGGCAGCTCACAAAATGAGCAGTCACATCTAGCAGTTCATACAGCAGCTTCTGGTTCTCTAGGGTATTGCAAAGAGTCAAGTGACAGAAAATAATCATTTTACTGCTGTCTGCTTTCTGTGTTTCACCAACACAAAGAAATTCACATGGTGAGTGTGCCTTAGTGAAAATTACAAATACTGCAACAAAAATTCAGTTGCTCAAACAGCACATTTTCAGAAATAGAAGAAGCTATAAGCTTTCTTAGCTTGAGGTAAGCTCAGATCGTGATTTTACACTGTAGGAAGGTAACTGTAGTCACAAAACTCTGAATACAGCCAGACACCGGATTCAATACGTCTCGACCCAAGTTTGCGTTATCTATCCAAAAAACAAATTAAGTTAATCAGTCACTTTTTCAAAAGCAGTTTTAAGTTTCCTTAATATACAGATATACATAGGAACAAATGAAATAATTACATGTTGGCAAAACAGTTATTGATGCTTAAGCTTTCAATCTCATCTCACAGACCACAGACATTCTTAACATTTGAATGTAACACAGAGTAGTAACAAACAATACACCTGAAAAGCAACACCCTTCTTATGCCTGCTGTGCAGTGTCTCATTAATGACTGCTGTGAAAACTTAGAGAAACATATGAATATAATGGGTAGTATAATCTAGTGCCATCCCTAAAGGATAACTTTGGTGATTTTCAAAACAAAACACAAACAAACCATACACCAAACGAAACATGTCACAATTTGGCATGTTTTTATTGCTTAGACACTGAGTATTCAATTGTCTCAGCTGCACTATAAACTACAATATAAGCAAGTTTCTTTCAACTCATTTAGCTTTCCAGGCAATTTTGCTTTCCTGAAGATCAGTTTTAGTAGTGGTCAAGAGTAACTAGATTAACCAAGTTACTGTGTGCTATTGAAAGGCATTTAAAGGACATTAAAGCATTTAAAAGACAATCCAATCAACAGGCACAGCCAACATGGGCTCGTAACAGGAAAAGTCCTAACTAATTTGGTATCCTTCCACAATAAGGTCAGCCACCAAATGAATGAAGGAAAGGTGGTGGATGTAGTTTTTCAGGTTTTAGTAAAGCTTTTGATACTGTCCCTCACAGCATCCTTCTGGACAAGTTGTTCATTTGCAAGATTAGGAAGTGCAGGGTGTGCTGGGTGAAGAACCAGTGGCAGCAGGGCTCAAAGGGCTGCATCTGGCCAGCAACCAGTCACCAGTGGTGTTCCTCAAGTCGCCATAATAGGGCCAGTGCAGTTCAGTATTTTTATCCATGATCTAGGTGCAGGAGTTGAATGCACCATTAGCAAATGTACTGACAATACCAAACTGGGTGTGCTGTTCATCCTCTCAAGGGACATGAGGCTTTGCAGAGGGTTCTAAATAAATCAGAGCATGACTGATCAATGGCATCAAATTTAAAAAGAACAAATGCCAGATTCTGCACCTGGAGCAGAGTAACACCAGGCACAGGTGCAAATTGGGAGAGGAACAGGTGCAGAAAGCTGGTGTGGGGAGAAGCCCTGCAGAAAGGGATTTGGGAGTGCTGGTCAGCAGCAGGCTCAAGAGGAGCCAGCAGTATGCCTTTGTAGATAAGAGGGCAAAACACATCCTGGGGGGCGTCAAACAGCAGAAACAGACAGTCCAAAGAAGGGATTATCCCACTGTATTCAGCACTGGTGCAACCTCACCCGGAGTACTGTGTGCAGTGCTGGGTCCCACCATAATGTCAAGGTGCTTGAATGTGCCCAGAGGACAGCAGAAAAGTTGGTGAAAGGCTGGAAGTCATGTCCTCTGAGGAGGAGCAGAGTACTCCAGGTTTCTCTAGTTGGGCGAAAAGGAGGCTGATAGGTGACCTCATCCCTCTCTGCAGCTTTCTGAGGAGAAGACATGGAGACGAAGGTGATGATCTCTTCTCCCTGGGATCCAGGGACAGAATGCATGGGAATAGCTCAAAGCTGAATCAGGGGAGGTTTAGAAAGGACGTGAGGTAGCATTTCTTTACTAAGCGGGTAGTCAAACCCTTGAACAGGCTTCCAGGAGAGGGGGTCAATGTCTCAAGCCTTTCAGTTTAAGAGGTATTTGGACAGTGCCCTTAACATGGGTATTGGACAGTCCCAAAGTGGTCAGGCAGTTGAACAAGTTGATCATTGTAGGTCCCTACCAACTGACCTATTCCAAGTAGAGATTGTGACGAACAGACCTATCTGTTTCTTGAAAGGAAGAGGAAACTCACCAAGAAAGTAAGTAAGCATATCTGAAACTCCATCCATGTCTCCAATATCTAATATGCTGGAAGATGAAAATTCTTGTTTAAAATATGGGGAATGGAAGGATGAGAGTGGAAGTTCTAAATTTAACTTAAACCAGAATAAAACATCTCCACAAAACTGAAATAAATGTTAAGCATATTTCTAATTACCCTTTTATGAAAAATTTTGATTTGCTAACCCTTCCTTGACCATTGGTCAGCATCACTTTTATTTAGGGTTAGCAAAAATGCCTGGACCACAAGTTCTTAATCAGTTTTCCTGCACAGATACACCATTGGTCAACTTCTGCAAGAGCAACCTCTTGCATACATGGAGGAAGTATTTCTACAAATATCTATACAAAGACTTCTATGCCATATTACTCTTGCTAACTTGCATGTGAACACATCAACCATTCATTAAAGTGTCTGCTTAATGACCTGTAAGCAAGCCCTTACTTTTCATATATACCTACAAATCCCTCCTTCTCTATCATTTCTAACTGGAACTCAAGGGTTGCCAGAGGGTTGTCACACTAATAGGATTGTTTCCAAACAAGATGATGTATTGGACCACCAAGTATTGTGTAGGTTTTGTATTACCACTTTTTTATTGGGCAACCTAATATTGCTTGAATTTGTCAGCAGTGGACCTGCCTTACTTCTTGCAGTGTGCCTTCAGAACCATTTGCTGCCATTCTGCAAGTCCTGTAGATTACGATTATTAGGAAGAGATCAAGTTCTGGATTTGAAAAAAGGCAGGAAAAAAATCCCACACAACCAAAACCCTCTTGTTCATCCAACAAACTGCCTGAATAGACATTTAATATATTGATGAAGTATTTTTTTTTACCCTCTGAGTATGCTATTATGGAAGAGTGAATTAAAAAATTAAAATCTATGCCATATTTATATCCTTAGAGGCATCAGGAACAAAAAGGCACACCCCTCTGATGGATGGAAGATGTCAAGCATCCTGACCCTTCATCCTAATTATTTCTCTGGCAGCTCAGTTTTTGCACTGTAACCAAGTACAGAATTAATCCTGGAGAGTCAAGTTCAGTATAGGTCAAAAGCTATGGAAGGGAAAAAGTTTAGCCCAGAATTCCGTGCTTTATTACTCTATGATATATAAAACCAAATACACTTATTAAGTGCTGTGACTAAGTGATAGATCAGATTGAAATGTAGGTTTTTCCTGTAGTAAGTCACTTATCCACCATAACTAGGTTCCCAATCCAGAGAGAAAAAAGGCTCTGATAAGGACCTACAAAGGAGAAGAGTACAAATCAGTGATATACAGACAAGAATGGTTCGTGGCTGCAGAAGGTCATCAGTTTACAGTTGGACTCAAAGGTCTTTTCCAGCCAAATTGATTCTATGATTCTACCTCAAGAACATAAGAAGATATATAATGGCAGAATAACAGTTTTCCAATATGTTGCATACAAAATTCTCTGGTATCAAAAAAAAAAAAATTTTTAACAGTATTCATACTCCGGGACAGTAAAGTGTGGTCTCTTGAGTAGCCTTCCTCTAGGAAACAAACTAGTTAACAAACAGAACTAGAAATTTGCAAGAACGCTGCTCAGCCTGGACAATGAATATCATGGCACTTGGACTCACTCCTTCAGTTACTCTTTCTGAACGCTTCTGAGATTTCATTTTACTCTACACAGAATCACAGCTGGCACAGAAAAGAGTCTGTCTCTTCCCCCTTCTAATCCATCACCTCATTCTCACCTAATGCATGTTTCTCTATAAAGCTGATCAGATTCAGAGCTTTTTTCATTCATTCCTCCTTTAGGGGCACCCCTGTGCCCTTGGCTGTAGCTATTCATGAGCCAGCAAAAGCCAAAGGGAAAGAGGCCTAGAATGGTCAAGCACTCGTATTCCTTAGCCCAGCAACAGGACGAGAACCGATCATCACTCTTTCACTCACAGTTTGTATTTTTGAATAGGTTCCTCAGAACAAGTACTACCGCTTCAGATTTACTCAAACAGCTAGGAAAAAGCATTCTGCAGGAGTCATGTCTTTAAAAACATCTTCAAAGAGAGTTTTTTCCCCACTTAATACAAGTTCAACAAGTCACTATACAAAGGCGAGAAGTTTCTGACGGCTCCAGTCCTGCACCGGAGGGTCACACATTCGTAGAAGTGAATATATCCTTTCATAGCTGCACAGAAGGAAGCAGCACTAGATCACCTACATATTGATAGCCACAGCTGCTGCACCCGTAATTGTCTCTTGTCAATATATGGCACAAACCTCTGCAATTTCAGGTTCTAAACCTCCGAACAGTTGCAGCTCATCCTGTGGCCTTATAACTACCAAGCCTGCCAGTGACTGTCTCTTCCTACCTCCCTGTCAAGTATTTGCTTTAAACATTACCCTAACAGTCAGCATTAGTTATTGGAGTCAGAAGGGTGAAGTTTATGCCCACAACTTCCAAAACACTTCAATGTTCCACCTAGAAACAGACACAGGAACGTTACAAAGAGATGTGCCCAAAAGCAGCCTTCCATCAAGCTAGAAACTTCAGCCTACTTTGGAAGTTTCAGATGGGATAAAAACAAATTCTTAACTCAGTATTACTGGTTGCACTATGCAAATTCCTGCTGTTTCCAAACACCCCTAGGGAAAAGCAAGCAACTAACTGGCTGCTTACTATTGCTCTTCATTTACATCAGTTAATTGTACTGGATTATTCCTGGGCAGAGAGAGATTTCTTCTTTTCCAATAGTGTGTCTGCAGCAGCAGAGACTACTCGCTGGAGTTGGTTTCTCATATAACCATTTAGCAGACAGACAAAAGGGAAACGGGACAGGGGGGAACGATAGGGATCAAGCGAGGAGTTGAGATCTTAGGGCTCTTTTCAAGCAAACCCCATTGCAGTCCTCAGAAGAGTAATTAAGCACAGAGAACAGCTTTATTGTGCAAATTCAGGGAGGCCCTCTTGCTGTACAGAAGGGGAGAAAAAAGAAAGAAGAAAAAAAAGAAAAACAAAAAAAGAAAAACAAAAAAAAAAACAAAAAAAGAAAAACAAAAAAAAAAACAAAAAAAGAAAAACAAAAAAAAAAAACCAAAAAAACCCACAAAAAATAAAAACAAAAAAACCAAAAAATAGTCAGCCAAATAAGGTTGAACTGCAGTGAGCCAGGAAAGAGTCCAGGAGATGACGCAGCTAGAGGAAGCTTTTAGTCAGTTTCCTTCACACCCTGGAGCAGAGCCAGAGCTACCTCTGTGGAGGAAGAGGGGCTTCTCTGTAGTCTAGCCACTGATCAGCAAGGACACGGCCAGTCCAGCAGCCCCAGGAGGGTGCCATCCCCCTGCACACCCAGTGCCACAAGCAGAAGGTATTTGAATCCCTTGGTTTCAGTTCCTCAGCTGTCTTTCAAGCAGCTACCAGGGATTTAGTAAGCTCTTTGCAGGAAGATTTCGCTTCAGACTAGACATTATACATAAAGCAGCTGAAACAAGTTTCCTCTAGAGGCAGTGATGCCATTTCCTGTCAAAATAAAGAAGTCCATATTAAGACATCTTATGAACCATCCTCATGAGAAAAGCAAGGATTGTAATTAACTTTCAGGGGTGATTAATCAGACAAGGTAGAACCACCCCAAGGAAAGGGCTGCAATCCATTCGAGGTTTAAAAGAGATGCTGCCTGTAAACATTATGGTGACAGGATATTTGCAAGAAGCAAGTGATGATGAACCCCTGATATGAGGAACAGGGTGCCTCCTAGGATTCTCACAGCAGAAGCAGCAGACCTGAAGCTCTCCTTGGGCCCTTCTTATTGCGTGCATCTCACCAACCTGCTTCTTGGTCAACTGCCTCAGGCAACAAATCAAGAGGGCAAAAATTAAAAAAAGGACTCAATTTACATGTTTAATCTTCTAAAATCCCTGGTATGACAAGCACTCTTAGACCTAACACTGTCTTCTTGAAGTTTGATGAACTTCAAGAGTAGGATCATGACTACCAATTCAGGTTAGGCACTTAGAACAGTTCTGGCTCACTACAATGTAAAACCACTATAACTGATGTTTTTTTGCACAACATTGACAGCCAGATGCAGGGTTTGCCATAAGAAGGGAAAGGAAGATTTTACCAGTATGTAAAAACAAAGTGAATGCTACTTTATCTTCAATGGTATACTTCAAAATCCCTGTTTGACTTTAACATAGAAGGTTTAAAAGTACCAAACCGAAGATTGTGCTCACTGTCAGACTAAATTGCTTCATCTGACATGAAGTAAAACCTTGCTATTCTTGCAGAACCTAGGAACCAAGCTGTTGAATACAATATAAGACAGAGTGTAAAGATGTTTCCTGTTTTGTAAAATCCCATGGTAGGTATGGTATAA
This sequence comes from Atrichornis clamosus, assembly GCA_013400975.1. Classification (NCBI taxonomy): domain Eukaryota; kingdom Metazoa; phylum Chordata; class Aves; order Passeriformes; family Menuridae; genus Atrichornis; species Atrichornis clamosus. The sequence continues at coordinate 7,891 of WBMZ01013558.1, forward strand.
AGCTACAGATAATTCACGGCATACCAGTTCAGTAGTTTACCTGGTTCCACTGTAAACTCAGCATGTTTTAGCTATTGTTGCTTATTCAGTACAAAGTCATCTGAAATCCAGCAACAGGGGAAACACTTTTGTATAAAGAAAGGTCTTTGGGAGCACTCAAACACACCTCTTTGCAGGAAGTCTTATATCATAAGATGCTGTTAGAAGAAACATATAATGGATCGATTTTGCCTAACAAGCTAGCACACATGTCAAACCAAAGCCTGTCTAACTTTGATTGGTGTCACTAAGCTTCCCAAGTTATACCGAGTGAGGAGAGGAAGAGATGACACCAAAGGGTCAGTCACGAAATAAGACAGAAGGCATCTAGAATACTTCTAGAGTTATTTCATAGCACAACAGGATCCAAATCCAGGGCATCAAGAGATAAGTGCCCATCTATTAAATTCAGTTTTCATCACTATTGACCCTTTCCCTTCAAGACTTCCAGCAAATTTCACAAGAGAAAAAAGAAAGAAAAGATCACCCAAACAAGTGTAGCCTTTTGCTCATAGTTGCCATCTTGTTGCAGCATTTGGTATCAAGTAGCTACACACAAGAAACTAATTATCCAGACAGTTCTCCTGATATCTCCATCAATCTCTCAGTTACTTTTCTTCTAATCAGAACCTTAAAATTCCAAAAGAATAAGGGAAGCTTCAGAGTACAGCTGGGAATTAAGACCATCAGTTCAAACCACAGACAGGATCTCTGAGGATCCTAATAGCTATTGCTATACTGAGTTTTAGAAAGTATTAAGGGAAAAGGTGCCAGTCCAAACTTTATTATACCTTAGTTTGAAGCTTTCTGTATTCACAAGATCAGCTTTGATTAAAACCACTTCTCTGTGAGTAAAGATTATGTTACCTAAGACAGAACTGCTCAAGTCCTAGTGACAGGACTGCTGAATGCACACCTCATATGCGATAGATGCTCACGTTTCAAGTTCAGTGGCCTATCCATTCACATAGCCACAAAGGACGTACATGCACAGGCAAAATAGTCCATGAATCCCGACACAGAAGCCTTGCTTTTTCTAATAGCTAAAAAATAAAGTATCAGCCCATTAAATACGCATGGCTGTTACCAAAATGAAAAAAAAAAAAGTCACTTTCCCTCTCACGCCTCCAAGCAAGACGTTTTTTATAATACTAAAGTTCAAATGATTAACTATCAGGCTTAGACTAGCCACCAATATGACAGCTGATTCACTTCTATCAGGATTCGGAACAGTGTGACTTCCAGAACTGCCCAGCCTGAAGTGACTCAGTGAGAAACCACAGTACCCGTCAGTCAAGGAGAGATCAGAGCCTACTCATGGCAAATAAACAGACTGCTCACAACTGAAGCAGAGACTTTTCAGAGCTTGACAACGGTTCCCAAGCAGCATTTTAGCACTCAACTACTTCCACCCTCTGCAATACAAAGCATGGGGGGAATTTTATGCCCTTTTTAGTGTCTGCTTTAACTGTTCACACCTCACAAACCTTCCAGAACACAAAACATTTAAACCAGAGTTGTATCACTACATAAAACAGTGAAGCTTTCCTGTCGAGAGCATGGCAGGATTAGCAGGCTGATGCATGACAGACTTTCTACACAGCCTACAAGGCCTTCAGCAACCAAACCCTCCTATTTGTGCAGACATTACATGTCACAACAGCAAATCACGTGCACTAGTTCAAAGGTTACCAGAGTTAATCTTGGATTCTTATTAATCGTGCTACACAGCATAGTGTCACTCATAGCAAACCTCACATAACAAAATGTAAATCTCTAGCTAGATGTGCTAACATTTACCCTAGCTTGAAGAGGTGTAGCAACTCAGAACTCAACAGGTTTTGCTGCTCAAGCCATGCAGCAGCATGTTTCTGTAAGCCTGGTGAGATGAATGATAAGAGCTACCAAGCAGTTTAGACACAAATGTTTTTCCTGCCCAGCCAGAACTGTTCCCTAGAACATTTCCTCCATCTGTCTTCTTCACAATGGATTTATTTTTGTGATGAAGCCCACATATAACCACATCTAACTGCCCAGGTCTCACCCACATTTGACCTTGATTTTTTTTCCTTGATTGAGGAAAGTCTCTTGCATTTGACTGTTTTGTTAATAAAGCAGCTATTAACAAATCTGAAGCTAGCATACTAGTAGTCATGCTTATTTCACATGAAGAACTGATTACAGAGTTATGCCAGCATATCCTGTTCCTGCAAACCAAAGATCAAGAAATAATGTTTAAAATATTATTTCAGTTGGGTCTGCAACTAGGGTAGATTAGGCAAGAAACTGAAGACTGATACAGCAAGAGGCCTGCAGCTCCGAAAGCAGAACTGCTCTGCCAAAACCAGAACTGCGCTGTCAAAACCAGAAAACAACACACTGAGAAGGTGAATCCAGTCTAGGGTGTGTCCGCAGAGGCAGAGGCTGCAACGAGCACCAGCGTTCAGATTCAGCCTGGTGGTGGGAACCCCGCCTCACACGCCTCTCTGCAATTTGTTCAAGGTTTCTTGGCCGATTCATGCTAAAAAAAGTCACTCATCACAACTGTAAACTCTCCGGCTAAAAAGTCTCAACTGCATTTTACACAGAAGTCCCCTAACTTGTGCTACTGTTAATCTTACTGAACTTGTTGCCTGTAGTTTAGCTATTTTAGTAAATAATCTTCACTAATCATGCTAATGTTTGAAAAAAGGCCTTTCTCAAGCTTCAGAAAATACTGTCTTAACCTTGAAGTGGCTTGAGTTTGATATTCCTTAAGATGTTGATGTCTAAATAATAATAATAATAATAATAATAGTCATCTAGCTATCCATGATATCAGAGTGATGGCATTTAAGACACTAGGGAAAGAAGCTGTCAGTCAAACAGGCATTTAATACCTATTTCAAAGAAGAAAAAAGAAAATCAAAGTGGATTTCATTTCAACTGCCATTTGCATAGGGGTGAGTTTTTGTTTAGGATCTTTTTTTCTCTCCTTTATGTAAAGCACAGACTCTTCACTTAAAAATTAGAGTTTCATAGGCCATTTCAGATCATTACAGTGAGGAAACATCCAGAGACTTCCAGCCTGCTCCTTTCCTGTTTTATCAATGCAGGGCTAGGACCAATTCTTTTACTCCAACCAGGAGAAATTAAATGGAAAAATCCCATGCTCCTCATTAGTCATCGAACTCCTACTGCGAGGAGAGTCAAGTACGGACTTGACCAGACTTTCTGAAGTACTAAAATCTCTCCAGCCAAGAAATACCTCGAGTCAAGCTGGGACAAGGCTCCCTGGCAACTCAGACTGACTAACTGCAAGTTGTGAAAACCCCAACTTTTCCTCTTCAGCGAGCACATGAGGCGGCCATAGCACACTCACCAGCTCCCACCAGGCTTTCGGAAGCCTCGCCCCGCTGCCCCCCCCGCTCGGGTCCGCGCGCACACGCGGGCGGCGCCGACGCGCTTCGCCGGACATTTTAGGGCGGAGAGGCGGCCCCGCCGCGCCGAGACCCCGCGGTCCAGGCGGGGCCCCGGCCCAGCCCCTCGGGCGGGGGACCCGCGACAGGCGGGGAGCGGCTGGGGAGGAGAGCACAAGATGGAGACGCGGGCGCGAGGCTCTGCTCCCGGAGATTCCCTCGTGGCTCCCTCTGGGGCGGCCGCCGCCGGCCGGGGCGCAGCCGAGCCCAGGCGGAAGGAGCCCCCCCTGGCCGAGCCTGTCCGGCCCCGCGCACCCGCCCGGCCCCCGCCGCAGGGCCTCCGTTCTGCCCCGCAGCGGCGGCACCCACCGTTTTCGGCATCTTCCCGGCGGGCTGGGCACGGCGGTCGCTCCTCCTGCGCCGGTGAGGATCCGCACGGGCTGCGCGCTGCTTCTAACGGGACTCCGCGCCGCGCCTCTCCGCCCGCCCGCCCACCCCACCAGGCTCCGCCCGGCCCCGCCCGCTCGCCCGCGCTCCGGCCGCCTCTGTGCAAGTCTGGAGCCGCGGCGTCCCCACCCCGCCCCGGCCGTTCGGCCCGCGAAGGCCGAGGCAGGCGGTCTCTGCGAACCGGCCCGGGAGGGACGCGGCCGCGGTGGGCTGCGGCACACCTCCACCGGTGCAAGAGCCGATGGCTTCCAGCGCCCCTAACCTAGTGCCTAGGCAGCCCCGGTCGCAGAAGTTTTTGCGCGGATCACTGTCACTGCGACTTCTGGTCCTTGATAAAAGCATTATTTAAGAAAATAATGCTGTTTTATCGACGATTGCTCTATTCAAAGTAAGACCACAATGCTGACCTGTGACCAATCCTTTTGTTCCTCGTGCAGCCAGAGCCGTGTGCACACAGGTGCAGCTCAGGGTGCTTACTGCTCAGCCCAGGCTCCTCGGCCCCTGGTGTGGCTGGTCAGCGTGCTGTTCTGTACAAGGTTTTTATAGCCATCTTTTGACTAAAAAGCACACTTTGAGCTCCAGGTGCTTCAAAAGCCCGAGGGACTGTGGCTCCCTGAAGCTTGGCAAGCAAGTCACATCTGGTCCTCAAGACTTCTCCAAGGCCACCATGATAATTACACAATATAAATGAGCAATCAAATTCGTGCATAAAATTACTTGGAGGACCAGTGGCAGGACACCCACCAAAGCTTCTCCTGCCATCTCTGTTTTGCAACGAGTGATGAAAGGAATCAAGGTTCAGCATTTTCATGGGGATTTAAATAAGTCATCTCATCTCATTTGGGACTTTGAACATAACTGTCAAACAGCACACTAAGTCCTGTTTTCTCTCAGGAAATAAGTCATTCTTTTTAAATGTAACAACTAGTGTCCAGAAGAAGGAAATGAAATAAATCCAAAGTATTTATAAAGGAAAGTAGAAACATATCTTTTTTTTTTCTTGACATTGTGTCTTCTTATTAAATCTGTTAAACATTTTTGTCTGGCAGAAGATGGAAATAGGGTTCAGAAGCTTTATTTGTTTCAGCTGAATATGCAGGTTTCACTTAAACTAGAATCTCTGTTGTGTCTACGTAGGAAAAAACATGAGTATAATTGGATTGATGTAACTTTTCTACATAGAATGTCACAGGGTGACTAGGAGCCTGTTTTACAAAGTTTTCTTCCTTTCTGACTCCTTTTTACATTGAGACTTTCTTAGACTAGGTCAAACAAGACTGGTCCTTGAAAGGTTTCTACGTAATTCTTACAGAAATAGATACTGACAGGAGACATACACAATAATAAAGTCACTTGCTTGTGATTTTTTGCCAGGTTTGGATCCCGAAATGTTACATGTGAGCTTTCTCACTGAATTCAAGTGACTCTGTGGAGACTTCTTTCATGCTAGCAACATATATGATGAGGAGAGCCCAATTCTGCTTCTATTGGGACTTCTATACCAACATTCCTTCATAAGACTGAGGTAACTGTTTGGAGAATTTCATCGTTCTTTTTCATAAAGGTAATAAAAGGTTAGATAATAAAAGTCTAGCTACTTCCTTGCCAAATTTAAGGTGCCATAATTTAGCACCCAGGGACCTAACATTTTCTTCTTAGTGCTAACAACAGCAGTGCTAATGATGCAAACAAAGCCCCATGCCAGTGAAACAATCAGATCCAAAGTAACTATAATCACACTTACAGTGTATGTGTGAGGCATTAGCTATGTACGCAGGGAGTCATAAACTTTGTGTTGAACAGTCCCAAACGGTCTGAAGGCCGAGACAAAGTTACAGCAAAATGCTACACCACAACAGACACTTCTTTCTCACCCCAGCCACTTTTCTTGTCCTTCTTCCCTATCATTCATATCAACAGCCAAACAAAATACCATTCATGACACTTTGAAAGACAAGGGTACCCTGTGACAGGCATGAGGCTCTGCACTTCCTCTCCTGCTTCTTCTTTTCACCTTCCCCTTCACTGTTGAGATAGAGAATAAGACATCTGAAATTTGAACCACATGGTGCTCCAGCCACAGTTCCATCATGAATTCCTGCAGCAGAGGTGCTGCACCAAGATCTCACCTTCCCCATGCACGTCTCCTTTGCCAGCTGCTGAAGAGGGATGGCTCATCCAGCAGCCTTTTGCTGAGCTCTCCCTGCCTGGCCATGTGTGAGAACAACCATATCAGTGGATTCCTTGAGAACTACAGACAGGGTTACCTCTGCTCTGACTTCAGGAAGAGATTCCAAGGGATAAAAGTGTGAGTTGATTAAAAGTCCTCCTTGCCAGAGGCTGGAGGCTGGAGAAATGAGTAACATTAGCCAGGGCCTCAAAAATGCTGTTATTTCCAGACTGCTCAGATCCCAAATAATATTAAAGTATTTCAGTATTAGATTAGACCAAGATGATATTAAGCATTCTCCTTGGAAGAGGTCTGGTATTTCACTGGGGATTTATTGTCTCGGTTTTATTTACATCAAGAGTTTTGTAGTACCTTCTTTTCAGCAGAAAAAAACACATAAATTATTGGTCTGACATACCAGAATTATTTAGCATGAGCACTTAAACAAGGGGCCGTTTCATCAGCATACAATTTTTTTGACTGATGCTGCGTTATTTGAGCTCCTCTTTGCATATTTTTGACAGAGGATAGAAGCCAAAGGCGTTTCATACTAGAGGTGTATGTCAGTGGGCTGAAATTTAGTTTAACTCATGTAAGTAAAGGGAGGCACAAAATGAAGTTGTTACCTGTTGTGGGTTGACCCTGGCCGGATGCCAGGCACCCAACCAAAGCCGCTCACTCACTCCCCCTGCAACTGGACAGAGTGGAGAAAATTTAACGAAAGGTTCATGAGTTGATATAATGACCAGGAGAGTTCACTCATCAAATACCATCAAATACCAGGCAAAACAGGCCCAAGCTTAAAGATTTGAAAGTGAATTTCTTACACTAACAGAATCAGAGCAGGATGATGAGGAGTGAAATAAGCCCTTAGAAACACCTTCCCCCCCCCAGTCCCTCCTCCCAGCTCTGCCTCCTACCCCAACGGTGCAGGGAGACAGGGAATGGTGGTTTTAGTCAGTCCACCGTCCGTGGCTTCTCCTGCTGCTCAGGGAGAGGAGTCATTTTTCCCTGATGCACCACGGAGTCCCTCCCCATGAGAGACAGTTTTCCATGAACTTCTCTGTGGTAACACAGACCTTTCCCACGGGAACTTTTCTCTTCTTCTTTCTATGTTTTGTAAATAGAGATAAAAGCTTGGATGTTATTGAAAACTGTCTCTGGAAAGATGGACATTCTACCTGGCCTATCGGCCTAGGGGGAGGTTATGAATTGACCCAATCCAGACGACCTTTTGAAAGTCTATATAAGTTTTAGAATTAAATAATACATTCAGATTTCTGCCTCACTCAATCCAGCCTGGTTCTGTCGCTCTGCCAGTGGTTCAACAGCGACACTTCTCCAACGTGAGTCCATCTCATAAGCAACAGCTCCCTGTGAACTGCTGCAATGTGAGTCCATCCCACAGGCAACAACACCCCTCAAACTGCTGTGGCATGGGTCACATGGGGTGTAGTCCTTCCAGGACAGGCCACTCCAGCCTGGGAGCAGGGCCCCTCTCTCCATGAGTCTCCCACAGAATCACAACCTCCTTCCAGGTATCCACCTGCTCCAGCATGTAACTCCTCCATGAGCTGCAGGTGGATCTCTGCACCCCCGTGGACCTCCATGGGCTGCAGGGGCACAGCTCCCTCACCATGGTCTTCACCATGGGCCTCAGAGGAATCTCGGCTGCAGCACTTGAACCACCTCCTCCCACTCCTTCTTCACTGACCTTGGTGTCTGCAGAGTTGTTCCTCTCACATGTTCTCACCCCACTCTGCTCTGGCTAAAATTAAAACTGCACCACCAGTATTGTTTTCATTTTCTTCTTGAATGTGTTATCACAGAGGTGTTACCACTACTTCTATCTGTCCCAGCCTTGGCCAGTGGCATGTCCATCTTTGCAGCCAGCCAGGGATTGGCTCTGCTGGACATGATGGAAGCTTCTAGCAGCTTCTCACAGAAGCCACCCTTGTAGCCCCCCACCGCTACCAGAAACCAGGCTATGCAAACCCAATACATTACCACAGTATGAGAACTACACCTTCAACACACAGGAGTCCTTGATTGACCCTATTCAAAACTAACCAGTCTGGTTCAGAACTCTTCTTTGAATAGCAGCTAAACTTCTTTCTCCTGCTCTTACCTTTATGCCTTGAGCATCGTGGTAATCTTTTGTTGTGATCCTCAAGCTGGAAGGATGAGAGGGGTAAAGAAAGGGGAGAACATACTGCATCCAGGAAGGCAGGATTTGAAAAGGCTGGAAATAATTCCATTCTCATGCAGCTGCAGTGACAGGGCAGAAGCTGATGGGACCACTGGATGTGTGAACCCATTTATCTGATCCCATTTCCATCTCAAGGAATGGAGCTCATTACAGTATATAGTCCCAGCTTCTGGCTTGTCCATTCACCAGGGCAGAAATAGCTGAAACTGCCTGGAAATCCCAGGAATTTGTGTCTGCTAGATGCTCTGTAAAGCCCTAGTTCCTCATTCCTTCTAGCATATAAATCCCCCACTGACAATGATGCCCCTGCAAGGAACACCGAGAAGGTTATACTAGGAACAGTGACTCACTGTATGGCCCACACTATTAACCTCTCCCTGTGTGTCTGGGGTTATGCTGGGAACATGCTGTTTGTGCAAGGGAAGACTAAAGACAAAAGGTTTGAAACTTATGCAATGACCATATGAAAAAAATGTAAGAACAACCTATCTGCTAGAATTGTCCCCATATGTCCCCATATGTCTCCCATATGGGAGCAAATGCTCATGCTTTCTACACCTTGTACTGCTTGCAGCAATGTAGGGAACAAAGGGAAATCTAATCGATATTCTGGGAATTCACTCCAAATATTTTCAACCCAAATAACAGATAACATCCCTAGGAAGAACAAAGCAATGAATGGGAATATGTTTTGCCAGTTTGTGTGAAAGGTACTAATGTAGAAATACTCTTAAATCTATGCATTTCCACTCAGGAGCCACCCTAGCAGTTACACTCTCACCACCAGAGACTTTAATACCGGAACCGAAGCCCCTTTGCAGCAGGCAGCTCCAGTGACCTGATAGGGGCCCCACTTGACTCCCTACATACCCTACTTGCAGTTAGACAAGTTTTCCTTACAAGCTTGATTCCAAGTTTCCCATAGCAGAATCTCAGACCTCGGGTTCCTTTAAGTATCATGGTGCAGCAGCAGAATCACAGTTCAACCTGGTGCCTCCCAGGAGGGACCCTGAACAAAGGACTTCCTTGGCTTTTATATCCTCGAGGTCTGTGCTCACAATAGCCTGGGGTCTTCCTGACGAGTCACTGGCTCCTACTGTGTCCCTGAGCATCCGGTCACCTGGCTGGCACCACACATCCCCCTGCTGCTGTGCAAAGGGTCAGTGCCAGTCCATGGCCTCCTGTCCCACGGATCAAGCCACAGCCTGCACTGGAGTCTGCAAACTGAGCTACCTGCACTAAACGCATTCCTCAACGCATTCCCCACAAAGTCTGTGGGACACCCACCAGAGCTGTCTTGACCAGCAAAGCCTCACTGTAAACAAACCATGACCAAAACCACCCAATTAAATTTCCAAAATCTACAAAACCTGTTGCTCAGCTCTTTATCCACCTTACTTTCTTAACAGGACAATTCAAAGTTTGCAGACATAAAATCTAGCATTTTTTTTATTCAATAGGGCTCAGACAAGCAAGAGTTTACATGTAGCACTAATAGGCTTTGCTGCAGAAAGGGAGGCGATCTGGAGTCTTTGGGGAAGATCTTCACAGTTTCAGTGCCCCAAAGAAACAGGCTCTCTGGGAGTTTTCTCTTCTCTTCCCCCTCTCTCCTGCTCTGCCTCTCTCTCAGATGGCTGGCGTGGAGCCAAGATGATGGTACTGGTGTGATGACCATGTAGGGACACTGCCTTTCTGACTCAGAGATTGGGAACTTGGAGACTGTAACAAAAGCCACCAGGCGTTTCCTTCCATGACTGCCAGAGAATGTGAGTGCCCAGTCCAGCCTCCGGGGCTGAGTACCAGGCTGCAGATGGTTCTGACACAGGTGACCACTGCATACGAGTCTATCTGGAAGTCATTCATTTACACTGGGGTTTTATGACGGCATCAACATGTAATAAGTTGTAATCAGGAGTAATTGTATACAGAAACAGTCACAGATGGTGAAAAGGGCCATAGAAGGACTAAACTGTTACTGAGCAATAACCAGGGAGAAGCCAGTTCTGAGAGGGATTTTCAGGTCATACAGTTTCACTATTTAAAATTAAACCCCTCCCGAAGGCACATGGATCACCAACAATCGCAATGAGCTATAACAGAAGAAATCTCCAGCTGCAAACAAAGTCCAATTATGACAGGAGATAGTGGAAGCAGTAGTGTCTTCTAGATTAGAAACAGAGACTAGCAGATAGCTCTCCTTGGTCCTACAAGCTGTGTCAGTGGGTGACTGGATGATTTTATATTCCTTTTGACTAGCTATGAAAGTAATATAATAAGATTGGCTATCTTAGAGGGGGGCTAGCAAAGTTGTCATCTTAAGGCTTCAGGCAACAGTGCAAATTCTGTATGTTAATAGTTTATAAATAATTTTTTCTACCTATTATCTAAATTCTTAATTTAAGAGACATGTTTCCTGGGTAGGTTTTTTGGAGCTGTCAATGCAAAGAGTTTATTTTTAAAGTATTTTGTGGTTTTATAGCTCAAGTACTGCAGAGCACTTCTAACATCAAGAACTAGAGAGGCAGAGAGCAGGACAAGAACAACAACTGTTTTTCTTGTCCAGGCTCTGTGATACATAAAAAGGGGAAAACTGCACAGCAGTTTGATCCAAACCTCACCAACTGCAAATTTGCACAACAGATGCAGATTAATATGGAGTCTCATTCTCCATATCTTAGTACTTTTTGTCATCAGGCACAGTAATGGACTAAAATATGCCCCTCTACTTGAAAAGTGTCCATGTGCTCACGTTGTATAGGTGTCAAGAACAGCTGGAAAGTCAGGGTCATGTATTTGACCCGTTCACTCTGCACATGTACCACTGTACAATATAATTTGAACAACTTAGTATTACAGCACATCTACTTGTGCATCTTGATTGTGCCAGAAAGTGTATGGGACAGTCTGTTGGTCTAAAAACTTCCTCATTTCTTGTGAGATTCAAAACTAAATCAGAGTGAGAGAGTAACAGATCCCGGCATTACTCCTACCTGAGCATGTTGGTAGCCCCAAGAGCAGAAGGACACAGTCCCTGTGCTGTGTGAGTGCATGCCTGGGTAGAGAACCAGTGAGCGAGTGGCAATGGACAAGCCTGCTGCATTCAGAGCAACAGGTCTACAGACCATTAAATAAGCTGCTGCCATACCACCACCAGTTTTAGCACAAAGATACAGTTCAATGAAGTCTAGGTATGTATTAAACTCAGAAAAAAACAGCCCTTCAGCTCCTTGCCTTCTTTTTTCTTTAGGTCCAGAGCATTTAGTGACCTCGGGCAGCATGCACAGTCTGCTCCATGACCCCATTTCATGCCTGCAGAATGCTGCTCACTGCCTTCTTGCATGCATAGGGAGGCCCAAGCAAACAACCCAACACTTCAATATTCCCAGCCAAAGGCAATTTTTATTCAATAACAGCATAGGTGGGCCACTGTGGGAAAGAGGACAGAATTATTCCTCCAAGAATTGCCTATCATAAGCATCAATCTGTGTAGCAGCAGTAGCCAGAGGATTGGCTGTGTGCTGACCCCCAGGCAGCCCCTACCTCTGATGTGGCTGATAGTTTGAGCTGTAGTGCATTCAGCTGCAGACCACTGTGGTGTTCAGGCTGTAACTGGGACGGATTAAAAAGTTTTCAGGCATCCTCATCATCACTACCTCTGCCTCTCTTGGGATTATCAGTTCCTCAACCACCAAACTGTATAAGTCACATCTACAATAGCTTTTTAATTCAGATCTGGAGTGTGGTTTTGAAGTTAATGTCCTAATTAAGCGCATTTTGTTTCCCATCATGGTGCAGTCTCATACCTGGTGAACAGGTATGATGAAAATAAGCTTTTGGATGAAAACAAGCTAGAAGATATGCTTCCACGAGTGCACCTATAATGCTCCAGTTATTGGCTGTTAATTCAGTTAATTGGACCAGAACATAACAACTCAAAAATAATCTCATTGTGAAGCATATTTAGTGCTAATGTTAAATATTCAGCAGCAGTTCTTTTGTTTTCCATATCTGCTCTTATTACACCACACTACCTGTTAATGTATTCATGTTTACTTGTCAAAATTATCCACTTGCTTGTGTGTCTATTGAACCTGATCAAACATTTTTAGCAAGATAGATTTTAATCTGGAACACGGTGACAGAAGTAAGTTTGGGAGCAAGGAGATATGCAGATTTACTGGCACCTCTGTGGGGACAGTAGCCTCCAAGGAAGACAGTCTCAAATGCAGCCAGAATAGCACCTTCAGTCTCAGGCCATGACTGGGAGATATGGGTGGGTTTAGCAACAACTTGCAGTTTTGAAGTTGGCATCAAAATTCTCCTTCTTCCATCTGCAAAATCCCATAAATTCACCCATGCATTAAGGCTTCAGTGATTAACATCAAAGTCCTCCTGCAACAGAAGACTGTACCACCCCGGAGGTTTGTTTAACCCTCCAGTTAGCCTCTCACTCAGCTATCCCTGACCTTCTCTCTCACCTGACACTGTGATTTTAAAATGTTCTCTCCCTCACACACAGAGCATCTGCTTATAATCTAACTTTCTTCTGCTTCTCCAGGATTCCAAGACTGACTCAGTGCTCCAGGCATTCCAGCTCCTACAGAGCAGAATCAGAGCAGGGATGGGGTTCTCATTCTCAACACTAATATCAAGACAATTCTCCCCACTGTACTGAAACTTGGTCAAGTGAATCAACGCATTGGAAAATAGGGCTCAGAAAGTCATAAAAAGGGAAAAGAAAACTGGCCTCTGCTTCCAGGTAGTGGCATGTAATGTGGAAGATGATCTCAGCACTACCCATTTCAGAAAAACGACCCTTTACTAGTTCTTTCCATTTAAGCCCTGGCTCCATTCGTTTTTGCCTGTGACTTAGACCTATTTTTGGAAACCTTAAAAATATACAGGCAATTGCCAGCCATTTTTATTCCAATGCAGGAACATTTTATACTGAAGGCATTACTCTTGGCTCTGGCTCAAATAGCAGGTTTTTTTTCCCGGTGAACACTAAGCCTTGACCCATGACAATGTTGTCTAGCTAAGTATTGCATCTGTTTCTGTGCTACAGCGTGAAGTAGACCCAAACCCAGAATTTCATTGTGCAGGAGCCGCCTAGAACTGGAGTCTAATCTGGGAATGTTGATGCTACCTCTCCCCCGCAACTGATACACTCATAAGTGGAGGGAATTTCCTCCCACCCTGGTAACACTATGTGGTGAGATAAGCAGTCAGGGTTACATGACTGTGAGAGATGTGCACACCTGGGCAAGCCTAACTCTACACACACACATTCTGCACCCGGTTCTTCTTCTCCCTACAGTGAATCGCGATGATGTGCAACACAGAACACACCAGTCAGTCCACTTAGACAAAGGCATGAGAGATGGCATCATTTATTTTTCTTAGGTTTTTACTAAACACATGTCATCTCTGATCAAAAAATGAAGACAGGTATGGTATTTAGGATATTTGTACAAGCAGAGCCAGTGGGTAAGAGGAATGTACAGACAGATAGATAGATGATAGATAGATAGACAGATATGGATCGACTGATCACAGATCGATCGGTAGGCACACATATAGATACATAGATACATACTGTGTTCTTGGCTGTTCTCTGCCACAGAACTTGCTGTCTTCAGCAACAGACAGAGAAGCAGACAGTCCAAATTATGCCTGTTCTGTTTCATAAGGAACACAGACTTCTACTTTTAAAACACAGCTATAACTTGTTTGCTTTGTTTTACAATTTTTTTCTCTCGCTTAACCCATTTCTGTTTCGTCGTTCTTAAGAAAAGAAAACCCCTGAGTTAAAATGACAAGGATAAAAGCCCCCGATGTCAAAACTAGTTTTTCAAGCCCAAACATATTTTGAGAAGATTCCCAAGCCCAGGAGTCTTCCCACTTCCCCACCATACCTATTCCTGCCATTTCCCTAATGATAGGGCCTCAGCACAATGAGTTTGCTTGTGTTTGGAGCCAATTTGCTCCAGAGAGGTTTTCAGTCATACACAGAAACAGGGGCAGGCCCCATCCTGGACTCGGCATGCAGACCCTGTCACTACCACCAAAGCCAGTGGAGGACAGAATTAGAAACTGAACTCACTTTGCCATAGGGATTCAAAGGCTCCCCACTGGCTGACCTTAGCATTTAATTTCCTGCAGTGTGGTTGGCACTGTCAGAAAATAAGAAGTTGGATAGTTAACTTTGCTTTAAAGATAGGGATATGTACTAGGTGATTTCTTGAAAGTTCATTCCTATTTTCTATTAACACAATTACTTGATGCATTTGTAGGAGCTGAATGCTTCCAGAAGCATAAGCATAGGAACAGGATGGTGTAAGGTAAAACAGAATAGCATGATATAGGATAGCAGAAGCAAACTTATTCTTATCAGTGGTCATCATGTCCTCATGTCAATGTTTACAATGCAACAATTGTAAGATAAATACTATACTGACAAGATACAGAAAAGTATAGTATAGTGTAGTAAAAATATAGTAAAAATATAATTTATAGTAAAGATTTCAGGCAATGTAAATTAAGTAAATATTTCATTTCAGCAACACAAACAACTAGAGCCACTTCCATATTAACCAATGCATAGACAGGCACCACCTGCACATCCTGCCAAGGTAACTTGAGCTTTCTTGGGACAAAATTTAAACCCTGTATTGCCCCACTACAACATAAAAAAATGGTGACATACAATGCCAGACCGTACTGTATTTTGTTAACCTGCCTCTGGGATGATGCCATCTCACTGATTGCAAATGGACTGCTTTGAAAGAATGGCTCCTTAATCTCAAGAGGAATTACTGCAAGTTGCTCTGTCTTTCCTCAGTTTCCCCAGTTAATACTTAATTTCTGGGTTGCTGATCGTCTTAATTATCTGTTGCAACGCACCTGAGGTCCAAAGGCAAAAAAAGATTATGGCATTAACTTCCCAGAATTCATTTGGTATTACCAGTATTCAGAGGGATTGACAGGGAATCTGCCTTTTATTTTATTAGTCAAACCACTTGTCCTTGAGAAACTGCACGTGTGGGGATCTTAGGTTAAGAAAGTGTTAAAAATACTGTTAAAAACTCTGCTAAGGACTTGAAGGAATCACAAGAAGAGATTTCATACTCCAGATCTTTGCCCAAACTCCTGGATGCAGAAAGCTGATACACTGCCTTTGCCCCAACACTGCTGCTATCAGTAAATAAACAGGGAATATAAAGCCTGTTTCTCAGGGCAAATAAAAGACACGAGACAAGAAGAAAACTGATACTGATTTTGTGAGGGTTGGCTTATAAATGCTGAGTAGCTCCTTGTATTTCAGAATACAAGTGGTGTTACTTTAACTGCACCTTACAGTTAGAGCTCAGTCCACCTAAGCCTGATGGATGGTATTATACAACAGGACAAGGAGATGTCAAAATAATGCAATGCTCACTACGTAAAAATTCAACCCCTTGTGTGAAAACCTTGAGTCTGATCTTTTGATCCTTTTAATTCCAGCCAGAAGATCCTGTATCTTAGACACATATAAATCATGTAAAAAAAACAGTGCCCACCTACTTTTCTGAGTTGCTGAGCAGCTGATCTCCCAAGATATTCCTTGGCCTTGGATGACTTGGCCCACTTCTCTTGTGGATGCAGACAAAACCAGTGACTTGAAAACATGTGCAGACTGCTGACACCTACTTCAAACAGAATAAAATTAGGAAGCTATTTCGCCCACCACAAACAATCACAGAAAACTGTTTTCCTCAAGCTTTTTTCTCCTTTCCATGAAGATGCAGATGATTTTGAAATAGTGTATGTTGGAGGGATTCCTATACTACATGATACATCACATACCCTGCTTGTTGGCATTAAAATGTAGCAGACATCCCCCTCCTTTGCCTCAAAAACTACATGGACTAGCCTACTGTAGGAGTCCCACAACCACACCCTGCCATGCTTGTTCAGTCCCTGCCCCGGGCCTCTGCATGTTCACAGCAGACCAAAACAACAACACGCCAATAAATTACCAAGCTTCAAAAAAGTCAACACCTTCCACGAGTTCCTCTCAGGTTACTTCAAATGGACCATTTATTTGGCCCAGCATTAATTTTATATCTGTCCACTTGCCATGTGAATCTTGTCTATTGACTTGAGGGAACATAAAAGGCCAAGTGTGAGGACAGAATATATGTTCAAATTACCTGAATCTATGCCAAACCATAGATATGGACTGTGTCAGTTTCCCTTCAGCTGACTTTTCTGGCAATTTCCATTTTAAAGAATTTAGAGGAAGTAGACCAACAAAATACAAATAAGATATTTATTTTCTTTTAGAAGATTTTTTTTCCACACAAGCTGTGTTTCTGTGAACACAAATACTGGATTCACACAGTTCTGGATCACTGACAGTAAACTTTTCATATCTGAAGCAGATGAGATGTTTCTGTCTGATTAGCTAGGGCATTTTGTGTTTTGCTGACTTCATGCTTTAATGCTGGAACACTTCAGCAGAGATGAGATTTGATCTGATGTAAATCTATAGGGATGCAGACAGGTGATGTCTGATCAGTCTTTCTGGAACAAACAAATGCAGTAATTTTTCTAAATAAATTAGAACAAGAAGAAAGAGCCACCTCTGTACTGGCTCCTTGTATCACCAGACCAATGTGTTTCTGGTCTGATACTTAGAGTCTTAAATCTGGATTTACTGCCCTGCTGAACGATTGCTCTTCCCCATTCTCTTTCACTTTGATTTTGCCTAGTTTTTCACAACGGAGTCAAACTTTCCAGTATTATTCACCCTGACTATAAGCACAGATAATCCTGTACAAACCAGTGGGAATCAAGCACACTTTGCTCCTCTCACAAATGTATCATAACCTAAACTTCTATCAGTTCTACTTTGTCATCTTTACTGATCTTCTCTCTACATCACTTCATATTTGTCGTAAGAGATGAAGTATTCTCATAAATTTCAATCACACTACATCACAGTATTGTGTTGTTTTTATCTCTCCCAGACCCAGGAAACATGGCATCACATTATGCCATAAAACCAAAATGGGAAACATTTAGCAGCAAAGACTACCTATATCAAAAATCATTTGAAAAAGCCTGTCCTGCAGAACACTGAAGCAACCTGCACTGCGTAAGCAGCCAGTGAAGAGCAGTCTCGTGTAGAAAGTCATCCCTGTGCTGTAGGAATGAAATGGGACTCGGGACGTGACCCAAACTTCCTGCTGCACAAACATGGATCAATATCCTAGAAACACGGAAACCAGCATCTTAGATGAACATTCACACCTCACAAAGCTCCACAGCTACCCGCCCGCCAACCCCAAAGGTGTGATCACCCACCCTCTGCCAGGTACAAAGCCCTGGTCTCCCCTCTCATAGTGCAGGCCACAGAGTTTTCATATGAATCAGCCAAAATCCCAGAGACAGGATAACTGCACACTAGATCTGGCAAGTTCAGTGTTTAGAAGAAGGATCCCCCCTCCTCCCCTGCCTTGCCAAGCCCACCCAATTACCTCAGCCCTCTAATGATACACAGAATAACAGAAGTTAACTGAAGGCCTTGACACCCCACAGTTATCACAACGGCGCCTGAGCAGTTTGTTCTCCTGGTGCCTTGCTTGCAGCACAGCTGGGCGTAAGTATGTGGGGTCCTGATGCTGTCATTAGAACCTAGCCCTTGACTTAATTGGCTGCAGGGTCCTGGCATAGCTGTGCGTAAATTCAAGTTCATTTCAGTTCCCCACGCTGCATCCTGCACCATTGGGAATGAAGAACAAACTACTTAATGAGTGATAATCATCTTGCATATATAGTTTTGAAAAGAGCTCAGCATGGTGAAGAATTGGATGGCTTGGTTCTCATGTCCAAAAATAGCTCATGGGGAACAGCCCACTTTTGTATCCCAGTAAGTCCAAGTGAGAGAGATACCAGCAAAATTTATACGTGATTGTTACTCTTTGTCCAGTAAACCACAAGACCATTCTGTTTCCTTTTAATGTTAGTCTCAAGTGTGCTTTATTTATTATACTTGCTTGCATTCTTCTCTAGGCTGACCCTCTTCAGACTTTTCAAGTCAACTTTATGGTAAAACAATTTTCTAATTGTTTTAAATTTGTTTCTAAAACAGAATCTAATTTTCTGATACTATAGAGGCATAGGATTGTCTTAAACCCAGATTAAGCCAATACATTGTATTCTGTAAAGCAGAGGTTCATTTAATCTCACTGTCTCATTTTCCTTCATATAACATGAAAACACTGATTTCTCATGTTTCAATAACAAAAAGTACACTGTAATTACTGATGTTTGCCAGGCAGTTGGCAGGTGTACAAAGGAGGGTATGAGTATAAATTATTATATATACAGCACTGTATTTATGAAGTTTGTTACCTTGCTTAGGAAAACCCCCAAATTTTGCAGATATCCCACTGCGGTCTATCTGGAAGTCGGCCCAAAGAGATTATGGCTGAAGGGTGTGCAGTGAAAGCAGCATAGTTATTACCCTTCTCAGAAAACTTGTGAGAGCCCATCTCTCTGAACCTGATTCTGTTCTTTGTACAGTGGTGCAGACCGAGCACAGTGATCCAGGATTAACTGCAACTGAGACACAAATCTGACTCGTTGGGTCAAATTCCAGGAGAGTTCATGTATCCAGGCTCCAAAGAGCTTGGCTCTTCACTTTCCAGGAATTTATTAATGCTCAAAAAAGGAAGAAGAACATTTCACTGGCAATATCTGCTATATTGAGAGCCAGATTCACCTTTCAAAACTACCAGATTAACTCCATATTGAACTTTTTTATATAATCCACATCTTTTGATTTTACTACCTTGTAGGTAGAGTGATTTGGAATGAAAGTGGGTATTATAAAAAAAGTAGATGTCTGGTAATGATGAGCTGATGTGGTTTTGGGGAGGGGCTTCCCTGTGTTTATCCTCAGGTAAGAACATTTCATGTATTTCAGCTCTGCCTCTAAAAGTAACCATGGGTCAAGGCACCAATATTTCATGAGGCATAAACAGTTCTCCTTTAGGAAAAGTAAAAGCAGTTTTTCCTGTTTGTGAAATTTCCACATTGTCAAGAACAAGAAAGCTTTCAAAACACTATCTTTGCTGCTTGCAAAGCTTCACTGCCTTATAGGGTCTGAATCCCCTGGATTCACGCTGGGGGCAGGCTGGGAATGCTGGCTTTTCCTCCTTCTGGGTGATTTTGGGAGGCCTGCAAATGATGTCATGGTACATTTTAGCCTACAATAACAGGAAATCATCAAGTGTTTACACTGGCAGACTGGGCTGTGATGTGATTTTCCTCCTCTTCCTCTCTGCCCCCCCCCCTCACCCCTGCCATTGACTTCCTTGATATATCTGCTTCCTCTGATTAAAATACTACAAGGTGACAACACTGAAAGAGGAAAAAGGAAAGTGGGGGAGGGAGACAGAAAGGCGTGATTTTAAAAAAGGATGATTCCCCTCAAATCACTGACACAGAGCACAATCCTCCCTTTCTGGCCCTGCACATACTGTGTTAGTGCAGCAGCTCAGAGACAACGTCAGAAACTGGCCTGCTGAGGAACTGGAGGATGTACCGCTCCCAGCTGAGACATGAAAAAGAAATTCTCCCCTCCCTAGCATGGATGAGTCACAGAAAAATTCTCCCTGGCAAAGTTTTGCTTCTGAATTTTCCTGCCTCACAGGCACATCTGAAAATACATCACATGGGTTGATGGACTCCAAGGAGGAGTAGGCATCACTTTCAGGGCTTGGGTCAGAGCAAGGATGCAAGTGACCTTTATCCAGAAACCGTACCACAATCTGTGGCAAACATCAGTTTTCAGTCAGAGGTGAGTGAGGGTGCTACGGTTCAGGCCCTGCTTGTACCAGGGATGCACAGTTAGATATTGTGTCCTTTCCGACTTGTTAATACAAAGCCAAGAAGGAGGAAGATGCAAGGTGGTATACGGGAGATTTGGGATTCCAATGAGGTAAAACAGACGAATTGGTTTCAGGGCAGTTCATGTTTCCATGAAGGCTACATCATGACTATACAGAACCTAAGATTAGCTCACTTCGTTAGAGCTTGGTGTTAATAACGTCAAGGTTGTGGGTTTGATCCCCTATGGGCCATTCACTTTAGAGTTGGACTCGATCCTTGTGGGTCCCTTCTAACTCAGAATATTTTTTGATTCTGTGATATGCTTCCACTCATTGCTATTGTACTGGACTAGCAGAGTGCACACAAGCACCTCTGAGTTGGAGGAACATTAAGGACTAGCTGGCAGGGGCTAACTCTACTGCAGACATCAGGATTGTTGGAGCTCATGGAGGATGTCTGAAGAGACAGGTCATTTACAACAATGTGGAAGGAAGTCTGAGATGAGAAAGACTGTAAATGTTCAAGAAGTTTTCTGTAAATGAAAATGTGTAAAAGAAGCATACATCAGGATTAGCTGGGGTCTCCTTTCTACCCTCACAAACCAAAGGTATCTAATGAAACTGAAAAGGCAAATAATTTTAAAGATACTTTTTTTTTAGCACAGTATGCACTTAACCTGACTCTTGGATATCACTGAGACCAAGGCAGTTCTCTCTGTTTAGGAAAGACTTTGACGTTTTAGAGGTAAAAGCATCCATGGTATACAACATATAGAAACAAAGACTGGAGCAGCAGAGTGTACAATCAGGCTAATTTCTAACCTGTCTCTTGCTAGATTGTATGTGAACTTACTCTGCTGCAAGGAAATGACAGACAGCTCCCACAGGAGCCCTGTCTGTATCCCTTGAGCTTTCCTGTTCCTTGGTTTTCATGGCACAGGATTTTCATGGCTTGCAACCTGGTACGTGTCTTACATTTAGCCATCCTTAAAGGAGAAGGTCTTTTCTGACACCTTCAGCAACTGTGATAAATTTGGAAAGAGTGGGTTCTCCGCTTTAAAATCCTTCTTTTCTGTGTATGCTGTGTATCTGTGTTTGTCACGAGCTCCTCTGAATACAGGGACAAAATAGTGTAAAGGGCACCCCTTAATGCCATACGAGTGTCCTCTCCATGAAGCCCTCTGGTTGAGCATAACTTTATGCTTCCCAGAAACAGGCCCTAGTAAGCTCTCACAGTGGGGTATTTGCTTTCTTCTGCAAATAGGAAGGACACTGCATCATGACCGAGGAACATGACTCCAATATGGAGATATCCATCTCTCATTCCCTGTCCAGTGAAAGGGTTCACCAGCTTGACCTTGGCACAAATCATTCTCAGTCCAAATGATACTTTTTTGGAGCTGTAAAGTTGCTGTATAATAAAGGATGTGTTTGTTTATCCTTGCTGAAACTCTAAGTTGTCAACAGCCTCTGCCTCAGACACAGCTGATAGAACCTAAAGCATAGAATGAGGCCACACTTGTCCCAGCTGATGGAGGTAATGAAAGCTTGACTGATGGAACTGTTTTCTTCCCTTTTCTGATGCATCTCCTTGCTCCTTTCTAGTCTTATCAGGCTAAGGGCTTTCTCAAATATATTAATGGCAAAGGGAAGTGTAGAAGTAACATCAGTCTGTTACAGGATGGTCACCTCACAAACAGGGACACAGACAAGGCAGAGGTGTTTAATGCATTCTTTGCCTCTGTCTTCAACACGAATTATGGACCAAAGGGGTCTGAGTGCCCTGAGCTGGAGGACCATGACTACAAGAATGATCAACTCCCAGTTGACCCTGAAATTGTGCAGGATCTGCTGCTCCAGCTGGATCTTTACAAATCTATGAGGCCTGATGGGATTCATCCAAGAATCCTCAAAGAGCTAGCTGATGTCACAGCAAAGTCTCTCTCAATGATTTTTGAGTGGTCTTGGGAATTCAGAGAGGTCCCAGCTGACTGGAAGCTGACAAAATTGTCCCAATTTTGAGGAAGGGCAAGAAGGAGGACCCTGGAAACTACAGGCCTGTCAGTCTCACTTCAGTGCCCAGTAAAATCACAGAAAATATTATTCTGGGAGGTAGGGAAAAACACCTGCCGGACAATATAGGCATTGGTCACAGCTAGCATGGCTTCGTGAGGGGGGAATACTGATTGTCAAACCTGTTTCCTTCTCTGACAGAGAAACCCACCTCGTTGATCCAGGAAAACCAGTTGATGCAATCTTTTTGGACTTCAGCAAAGCTTTTGATACTGTCTCTCACAGTTGCCTTCTGGACAAAGTGTCAAGCACACAGCTGAATAGCCATATTATGTGATGGGTGAGCAACTGGTTCACAGCTTGAGCACAAAGAGTTCTAGTGAATGAGGTATCACCAGGCTGGTGACCAGTCACTAGTGGGGTTCCACAGGGCTCCGTCCTTGGCCCAGTTCTCTTCAAGGTCTTCATTAACAACTTGGACACAGGACTTGAAGGAATACTAAGTAACCTTGCCAATGATAACAAATTGGGAGTAGCTGTTGACTCCCTTGAAGGCAGAGAGGCCCTGAAGAGAGTCCTGGACAAATTAAGAGAGATGGGCAATCACCAACTGTATGAAGTTTAACAAGGGCTGGATTCTGCACTGGGATGGGGCAACCCTGGTTATAAGTACAGACTGGGGAACGAGAGGCTGGAAAGCAGTGCTGCACAAAGGGACTTAGGGATCATGGACAATTGCAAGCTGAACCAGCAGTATGCCCTGGCAGTTAGGAGGGCAACTGTGTCCAGGGGGCATCAGGCACAATATCACCAGTCAGTCAAGGGAGAGGACTGTCCCGCTCTGCTCTGCACCGGAGCAGCCCTACCTTGAATACGTTGTGCAGTTTTGGGCACCACAATATAGAAAAGACATTAATCTATTAGACAGGGTCCAAAGGAGGACCACAGGATGGGGAACGGACTTGAGGGGAACCTGTATGAGGAGCGGTTGAGGCCAATTGTTTTGTTCAGCCTGGAGGAGACTGAGGTCAGACCGCACTGCGGCCTTCAACATCTTCACGAGGGGAAGTGGAGGGACAGGTACTGATCTCTTCACTCTCATGAACACTGACTCAAGGAAATGGCATGAAATTGAGTCAGGGTAGGTTTATGTTGGATATTAGGAGATTTTTCACCCAGAGGGTGGTTGGGCACTGGAACTGGCTCCCAGGAAAGCGGTCACAGCACTCCCAGAGTTCAAGAAGAGTTAGGACAATACCCCCGGACACATGGTGTGCCTCTTGGGGATGGTCCTGTGCTTCCTCGCAACGCTTCCCTCGCTCTGATTCAGGACACATCTCGCCGTCCCTCAGATCCCCTCAGCTGCACAAGGGGAGAACGCACCTGTTGTGCACTGGCCCCGAGCCCCTTCGGCCTCGGCGGGTCCTCGGAGTAGCCCCCGCTGCTCTCATCCTGCAGGCCCGGGGCCAGGCCCGCCCAGGACACCATGCGCAACCTCAGGCACCCTTACCCGCTCCGGAAGCTGCGGGAGCGGAACGCGGAAAGCGGGAAACGGAAACGGAAGCGGCGCAGGCGCAGGAAGGCGGCCCGGAGGGAAGCGGAAGCAGGAAGCGGCTCTGAGAGGGGCGGCATGTCGGGCCGTGCGGGCTCGGACTGGCGCCGAGGGCGGCCGTGCTCGTCCCCGGCCCGCAGGCGGCTGAAGCCGCTGCGGACAGTGGTGGCGTGGAGGGGCCGGGCGGAGTGGGACCAAGTGATGGTGGGGCTCTACTGTGGGGACAGCCGGCTGCAGCAGGATGCGCTGGACCGCGTCTCGGCCTGGAAGAGCCGGTACGGGCCGCGCGCCGCGGGCGGGGAGAGCTATGCGGCTCCTGGGGCTGCCCTTCTGTCCCTGAAGCTGCCCCTCTGTGCCCTCCGTCCCAGGCTGCCCCCGGCGCTCGCGGTCCTGGGCCTGGGGGGTCACCGGAGGCCTGGGCGCAGGTCCCCACAGGAGCAGCTCCGTGGCCGGGGATATGTGTGCAGGCCGCCGGTGCAGCCGGGCGGGCGGCCATATCTTGTAGAGCACCTTCTTCATTGCGGGACGCTCCGCGTATGTAGCTTATGCCAAAAGAACGGTGGCCCCGTGGGAGCAAGGGAGGCGGAAGCCCTGCATGCCCGGAACTTCACGGGCTGATTTCTCGAGGCAGTGAGCATACCCAAGACTCCCAGATTTCATGAATCTGTTTGTATCGCCCCTGTTGCATCTGTACACGAGACTCGCCTAGGTAAGGCATCTTGTCTATGTACGTAGCATATCGGTAAGTATTCATTTAACGTGTGCTTAGGAGTAGCCATGTAATCACTCTATTACAATAGAAGCTTTCTGGAAAGAGCCTGTGATGCTCTCTCGGCATATAATTTCTCAGACTGTTATGTACCACAGAGCACAAAAAGTAATTAGAAAGCAGCCCTTTTTACAGAGTAAGTGTATTTATGTGAGACTGCTCGCTTAGTTCTCCTTTACCTCCAGGTACGGTCCAAAAATGCCTCTTGCAGTGGATTGCACGGCAGAACTGATTCGTTGCAAGGTCCTGGATTCATCTGGCAGATTGAAGTCGCATGAGCTCATCCTCTCTTACGGGCTAGCTCTTGTAAGGTAAGGGCTCTCAAGGCCTGTGTGCTTTGAGAGAGAGAGAGAGAGAGACAGAAAGGCCTGGACAGATGTAATTATTGAGTTGTCTAAATTCTCTTTGCATCCTTGGGACCACAGTGTTGTACAACATGTGGGGAGTTTGTCTCTGGAGTTCCACATTTCTCTGCAGCTCTTGATAATCATTTATCTTTTCTGTAACCTGCATGCAGGTTTGTCAACTTGATCACAGAAAGGAAACAGAAAATGGTCAGCATTCCTCTGAGACAATTAGCCAGAGAGGTAAATATGTGGCTTGATAATTTACGTCTGTACAGAAAGCATATGCGTTGTCCATTAACAACACTGGGTGGAGGGAGTCGTGGGGGGGGGGTCATTCTTTTGTAACCAAAATAATAGCTATAGTTGCTCCTTTATTCCAACTGCAAAGTTTTAAAGAGGCTTGTTGCAACTGGATCTAAAACTTTGTTCTTTAAAGTCACATTAAGAGTAGCAAAGGCTGATGATCATTAAAGGTTTTTGAATCACATGTGATCAAAAGTCTTGATTTATATGCATATAAACCCACTTGATGTACTGTCACATTTTTCTTTCTTAACTACTGAGATGGGAAAAAAGCTAAATCTGTGGTTTATAAATTCTAGTCTTTGATGAGCAAGGTTATACATAAAAAACACTTAATCACATTTGCAGACGTTTTCATCTCATGTCTCTTTCTTCAGGTGAGCTTGTTCGCTTCTGTGTTGAGGAGGGAAAGTTCAAGCTGTGTAGTAGCAGGACTAGCAGTCCTGCAAGTAGCAGCTTGAGTCCTTTTACTGCCAGCTGCACTGAACGTCATATCTGTGACTGAACAAGTTTTGACAGTGAAGGACAGACAGTATTTGAGACTCTTCTGTATATGCAGCATTGTTTGGGCCCCTGTGTGAGAATGATGAATTGATTTTTATTTTTTTCCTGAGTTTTTGAGAAAAGTTCTGCTTCTCACTTTTTAAAACTGATCAAGCTTTAAAACAGAGGTCTTGCGTAAAGGTAGTTGTCCTTAGGAAAGTTGCAAAAAATTGCGTGCAACTTAGTGTGTAGATTTGAGTATTATATGTGATATGATTTGTAACTTTGATATAGAGTTATCCAGAATGTCTCATCCATTTAGATATAATTTCACTGCTTCTCGGTATCATTAAATTACATGTAACAGCTCTGTCTAAAAATAAATCTGTTGTTGCAAGTAACACTGAAGAACTTAAACTGTAAAATCCAAGTTTGTACAGATCCTAGGCCCCAGGAGGAGTGGGATCGGAGAGTTAGGGGATCTTGGCCCACTCTTGAAGTGGGAAGCATGGGAACTATGGTGCACGAGTGTCCAGGAAGATGTCGTTCCCACCTACGTAGAGGCTCTATGCAGCTTTGCAGGGCTGCGTGCAGTTGTGGCATGATGCAGTGAAAACAGTGGGGTTACGTCCGTTGGCTACTCTTCCAGGTGGACATCCCCATCTGGGTTGTGGACCTCCGTCATGAGCTGACGCACGGGAAGCTGCCACGGCTGGCTCTGTGCCGCAAGGGTGAGTGCCGCTAGAGGGTGGCTGTGGGACGGGGTGGCCTGAGGCATGCTTGGGGTGACAATGCCAGTGCTGCAGGCCCTGAGGAGAGCACCTCTCCCTCCATTTTGGGGTGCTGCAGGACAGGCAATGGGCTCATCCTGGTAGGGAGAGCTGTGGTGTCAGACACTGGGAGGGTTTGTCACTGCCCTGTGGAGAGTAGCTGAGCTCTGTCCGGTGGCTCCAGGCTGCGGTTCCTCACAGGGCGCGTGTTCAGAGGCTGTCTCCTATCCCTGAAAAAAATTACTAGAAACAACAGTTTGGTGCTTTTGCTTTTTAAGAGCACAGGAAGTTCATTTCAGGGAAATAGCTAAAAGGTTTTCTTGATGGTTTAGAGATAATGAAGGCTCTTAATCTCATTTAGGGAGAAATGCAGTAGATACTGCAAGCCTGAATGAATGACCAGCTCATGACATTCGAAGGGATTCCTGGAAATTTTGGGTTAAGAACTGAGGAGCCAGTTAAAAAATCAGCAGGATCCTTAGATGGAGTTGAGTAGGAAAATGCTGATGGAAGTAAAGGCATTTTCTTTCCATTCTATCTAATGTATGCTTAGTGTACTCCCTGCAAAAAAAAAATTACTGTTATAGCTATGTTGACCATGGTGATGCTAAAGTACTGACTCATTTTCTTACCAGAATGCCACTGCAGGGACCTCGTTTCTGCTTAAATTTGACCTTGCTTGAGCAAGGTGTAGTGCCATAGCAAGGACCAATCTTTTTTTTGTTTTTTTCCGTCCCAAAAAGATGGTGGGTTATTACCATGCTTGTGATACTGGATTGTGGGGTTTCTTTTTGGTGGTTAGTTTTGGTTTGGTTAGTGGGGTTCTTTTTTGTTTGTTTGGGTTTTTTTAACTTGTTCACCTTTTCATTAATGGAGTTTTATGTGTTCTCAGGGTTCATAACTGGCTAATAGCATTTTTTTTCATAATACAAGTTCGTAATGTTCCACCTATATTATTTTTTGCAGTAACAAAGAAATCCTCACTGAGAAGATAATGTTTTCTGTTCTCCATTAGGTTGTGACGTTGTGCTGGACTGGCTACGAAAGATGTATTGGAGCCGTCAGCTGGGCAATAACTTGTGTGAAGAAAGTGAGGATGAGGATGAGGAAGAAGAGCAGGAAGAGGTGGAAGCAAATGCAGAGTTGGACAATGATGTGTGGGAGATTCAAACCCCACAGCACGAAGCCTGTCAGAAACACAAGGAATTCCATGGTAGGTGTTCCTCGAACAATAGCAGATACAAGTATTAGATATGCTAGGGAAAGCAGTTTAAACATGTCATCTTTTAGCATAAAGATACACCTTCAGCTCAGGTTTTGGGATTCCTTTTCGGGCCTTGGTGGATTCCTGGAGTTGACTGTCTGGTTTAGTATTAGTTCTCCAAATCTGCAGCATAAAATGCTTTACTTCTATTGAATATGGAGGCCCATAAGCAGTAGCAACTGCTGTACTGCGATGGCTTAGGAACAAGCATTGTAAAAATTTGATTTAGTGTCTTGACAGACAGTTTTGATCTTGAGACCACTACTGACAAAGAAGGCTATGGTCCTTTTATAGTTCTTAAAACTTTGTAGATTATAACTTGAGCAAGGGCAAGATAAAAGCAGTTCAGCCAGTCTCAAAATACCTTGCATGTGGACAGAAAAATCATTAGCTGCTGATGGTAATTAAAAAAATCACAGGTACCTCATCCTGGACATAATCTGAGATAAAAAGTACAAAACCATGGGAAATCTTTGGTAAACTTTCTAGTGGTTGTTTTTTCATCACCAGAAATGTTTGAACCAAAAATAAAGCACTTTGAGAAAAGTGGATTTCTAGTCTGAATGACTGAGTGGAGAAAGCAGGATTTCAGATATCTGGTTTGCAAGTTTGAGGCATGTGAACTATCAAACAGTACCTCAGACAGTAAAACAAATTAATTTTTTTTTGACAATTTTTTTTTGACAAAACGTGATATGCTTATGGCGAGTAACTTGCCCAACAAATTACAACAGCACAATCCAAGGCCTAGAGAGTGTGCGGAAGTGCTGAACTAATTTTTATTGCTCCCTGGAAGGTCACACTAGGTGACTATAATGATTTTTCAGGCTTTAGGACCTATGGATTTGTTCCAAGTCACTTATAGATTTCTCTATAACAGACTCACATGTAGAGTAGCTGCAATCCAGAAAATTTTACCTAATTTGTTGTGCACTTTCACTTTAATACAGTATTCATTAGAACAATCCAAACCTTGAGGCAGTACTAAACTTGGAAATGCAGCAGCTCTTAACACTTGTCAGAGTGTATGTCTGATGTTCTGTCTTCACGTTGGATAAGATTCAAGCATATGCTATTCCTTCCTCTCCCTGGCTACTCTGAAAAAAAAGAACACCCCACCCCCAGTTGACAAAAGAGACAATCACAGAATAATAAAGCAGATTTTGTGATTTGTATGTCCAGAGTAATGGAATAGGAATAGTATATCAGTCCTACAGTTCAAATGCATTTGAAGTTTTATCTAGCTGATACTAGGTGGTGGGCATTCTCATAGCAGGTGGCAGTGATAGCTGAATTATTGAAGTATTTTGGAATATGTTTCTACTTCAGGTATAGTAAAAGTGGTCCACATATGAAAGGCATTTAATGTAGATGGTAAATTAAAGTTTAAGGAAGTCTACTAAGTACTGGTTGGTTTGTGAATAGCCGTAATGCTGTTGCAATAGATGCAACGTGCAAGTATAAGGAATACAAATATGCATCAGAACCTAAACTGCATATGGGAACAATTTCTTCTTATATTGATCTATTTAGGGACTTTTTTTTTTAACTGTATGGGTTTATCCAAATTGCCTGTCTTTGGCTACCATTAGGGATAAAATATAGAAATTGTCGTTCAACCCCACTTGAAAAAATTTCTGTTGCTGGAAAATTCTGGGAGTTTTGAGGGTCTCCAGTGTGTTGAATGAATCAGAATTTCTGACTTCATTTGACTACCTTCCTTGAGTGTAAATTTAGCAAAACTAAGCAGCTTGCTTAGATACAAAATTTCTTTACATAGTCGATCTTCTGCTTAAACTATGTATTTATATTTATTTCTAGAAAAAGTCAGAGATGTTCTGATATCTTACAAGAATGAGCGGTTTCGGGTAAGTGCACTCTGACCATCAGCACTTTTGTCTTGGGGCAATACGTCTCCTCTTCCTTGCTGCCTTAGTTCCTTGTTCAGGTATCTCTATTAGTGTTGTCATGCATGGCTTGCCAAAGGAAAGCTTCACTACAGAGAACAAGCAATTTGAGCTGTGATGGTTTCTAATGTGAACGCTTTGTTCATGTTTATAGAGGAGATACGTACTTACCGGAGATCCCAAGTCTTCCTTGTCCGGGTGGATAGTGCTCAGTTTGTTTTTGCTCATCCCGGCATCTCTGGAAATTGAGACCTGTCATTCAGAAGTCTGTAGTCCATGTTTTCTATCATCCATAGTATGTATTTGCAGTGATCCAGTGGCTGCGGTGCTGCGTTTGGTATTTGTGAATAATTTGCTCCAGAAATCTCTCTCCCCTCAGCTTCTACTTCTCCTTCCTGGTTATTTCTTAAAATGTGGTGAGACCTGGATTACAAACCCTGTCAGCAGTCTTTGGACATGACCTCACCAACATACTGTTGTTACTGGGGAGCTGTTCTCACTTTTATTTTGATTAATATCATTAGGGAGAACATGTGCTAACATTCCCGTGAAGTGTAGACTTATCAGCAATGAGAAGGAGTGTCAAGAATTTTATTGAAAATTAACATCCAGTTTCCTTCATTGTCTTGGTTTTGGAGTATATAATGTGATTTTCCTTTGTTCATCCTTCCCTTTCTGTGTTTGGTACTGGCTTATATGTTTTGCATGGCATTTTAAAGGAGACAAATTGCTTATGTCTGATGGGTGATCTCTTAACATACTAGCAGAATGAAGGAAAGTATTTCAAATTGAATAGGAAAATGTGACTTCAAAATTTAAACTGGTCTTAGTTGAATGGAGGAAAGGAGCAGTCAGTCAATTGCTAAAGAGTAATTTCAAACCTTTGTTTCAAAGTTTATGCAAAATTCCTTATTCCATTGAAATGGTGCAAAGACAGGCTGACAAGTAAACTTATATGCCTCAATTTAATTTAATGCTGCTTTTGAAATTACTCTGTTTACCCTGAAAGGCTTCCTTTCATGTTGAATGATTGCAAGTGATGCACTTCTAAGTTTGTCAACTGTAAAACAATATAGCAGAATTGTGAAAATGAATTATCTGTAGATACATGTGTTGTCAATATAGCTTCTTTTAGTACATAGCTTTTGTCACTGAAGTACACCAAGTAAGGGTGGGCAAAGGTTTGCCAAGATCTGTCTGTGTCAAGGA
Organism: Atrichornis clamosus; assembly: GCA_013400975.1. Lineage (NCBI taxonomy): Eukaryota > Metazoa > Chordata > Aves > Passeriformes > Menuridae > Atrichornis > Atrichornis clamosus. The sequence continues at coordinate 38,650 of WBMZ01013558.1, forward strand.
GCATTAACCCTTCTGGCTGATACCTGCAAGTTCATAACTGAAGTTTATATATAATAAAAAAACAATACTACTTCTATGCATTAGTAACTGTTGCCAGTAGTTTTTTAAGAGATGTCAGTTGGTCCTTTGTGGCCTCTGAAACTCTCTTCTGTACAACAGCAGATTGTGACGGCCGACAGCCGGTTTACAATCCTCACAGAACTCAAGGACAAAGTCAGTGTCTATTCGTAAGAAAGACGGCCCCGAGAAAAGTGAGATTTAGCTGTGGAAATATTCTGTCAACAGAGCTAAGAAATCCAAAACAAGGAGAGAAATATGCGACAACTTTCAAGCACCTGATGTTTTTCTCAAACGCATAAGAGCTGATGTTTTATTCAACTAACAGACAATAATGTAGCAGTTAGATGACCAATAACCTTGTAGCACAAATGATAAGATATAAAAATGTATAAATGGAGACTGTTTATTAAACNATAAATGGAGTTATTAAACCACGGCATTTGCCTAGAACCTTTTGCACTGTACATTTCGTCATGTTGCGTCCGCTCAACAGCAACAGTAGATCTCTAACTTAAAACTGATTATAGCTGATAAAATCTTTGAAACTTAGAAATGGATTGAAAGAAATGACATGGGCTTGTTCTTTTGCCCCTTAGGGCCAGATGATTTGGTGCGTCCAAATAATTTCTTAACCATGACAGCAAATGAACGTTCCAAATATCAAATAATAACTGAATCTTTCTTAGGCTGATATTTAAAAAATTACATTGCATTTGCATAGAAAGTGGTACAGCATCTTTCTAGTCTCCCTGCATAAATACATAGTCTCTAATCTTTTTCATGTAAGAAAGAGAATCACTTACACCTAAGTAATTTTTAGCAGTGTAACTGTAGAGTCTCTGATCCAGATACTTTTCTAGCTATTTTATTATATATATTATATAATTATATAATATATATTATTAACTACTTATACTTAAAATAAAACATATTTATACTTTATATAAATCTGTAAGGTCTAAACTAGGCCAAAATATAGCTTGGTCATAGCAGCTGTGTATTTTATTGTCTGATTGTTCATATGGGTGGACTAGAGACTTTTTAGTCACTTCAGTTCATGACTTCATACTTGATTTGTCATCTGAAGTATCTTTTGCATTTAACGGTAGCTTTGCATGTAGGTTAAGAAAGCTAATCACGATCCTGAAAATGACACCGTAGTTTTTCAGTCTTATTTTACTTTACATTCCTACTTGGCAGAAAAAATAATTTCTTCTTTTTTCTCAGTAAAAGAGAGAATTCTTTGCCTTCCAGAAAAGAATTGATGGTGATGTAATGTGGTTTATGCCAATATTTTGTAGAAGGTGGTGATGGTAGAAGTGCCACTTGTGTAGCTTGTGAACATAAGTAAAAGGCATGTTTTGCCTTGCTGGGCAGACATAGGTAAGGTGTAAATCGAATTTAAAAATCACTGACTTTCAGAGGAGTACTGTCCTTAAATATTCCCTCTTTCATTCTTGCTACAGTCTGGTTTTTATTTGTCTCTACTGTATGCATAATATAACTGGCAAAACCTTGTCCTGATTAGTCAACCTCGTCCTCCCCTCACATGCCAAGGTAGTGATCCTAAATGGGTCTGTCCTGATTTATGCTGAAGTCAGGGAGAGCAAGGTGTAGAACCAGAATGAGAATGCTGGGACTGTGACTCCTTGGTGCTCCTGCCTTTTTAATTCAGGCTTTTTCCAACTATGACATGGCTTATATTAATTTTTGCTCCAACTCTAGGAAGGGAAACTTTTGTGAATTTTTTCAAGTGCTGTTGATGAAGTACCTGTGGCATGTGCATATTCTCTTCATAGCAATGTCTTTACGTTTGCCACGGGGGTATATTTTCTGTTAATGCTTGAATTTTTTCTTCACTCAGGTTATGCAGACTATGCAGTCTGTTTCAAAGTCTCAAGAATTGTGGTCTGATTCCTCTTCAGAAGTGGACTGGATTTTGGCTCAGATCAAAGACCTGATGCAGGAAAACAGGTATGTCTCTGATCAAAGGAACTGAGGTGAAAGGTACAGTGCTGAACTGGGCCTGTAGACCTACTGCACTGCCTTTTCATAGTGTTGTTTAGCTAATCACAGAGAAAGCAGTTAGTGGATTTCCTCAACATCCTTGAGGACTGAGTTGTTGATCTGTGTTAAAGGGCAATGTTCCTTGTGCCAGATGGTCTCCGAGGTGTTATCCCAGAGTTAGCGATGCTGGTCCCAAGGCATGTCAGTGCCTTCAAAAGCTCCCAATAAGCCTGTATAGATTTTGATTGCACAATAACCTTCAGAATGCTTAAAAATTGCAGGGCAGTACTTGACATTTTCTATATTTTCTATCTATTACTACAGACCCTCTAGGACCTAGTGTGTTGTGACTTTCTTATTACCATATTAATTTGCATGAAGATCTTGACCCACTTGGAGAAGTCTAATCAGTGTAACTGTAGAGGGGAGAGAGCATCATGTTACAGATGACAGCTGTAACTCCTGATGTTTCGAATATAAATATATATGCCACACAAGCTACTGAGTAGTTTAAGAGGTTGTCAGATACTCTGCCAGAAGAAAACCCTGGATTGCCCATCAGTTGCTGAGCATGGAATAATGAGCAGAAAGGCATGAAGATTCTGCAGTGAGAAGCACAACTTGCTAAGCATGGGGCTTCTCTATCACTTAAACCGTCTTCTTCTGAATATCTGAAAGGTACATGTGAAAGTAAGCCATTGCACCTGCCTGTGATTGATACTCCGTAAGCATCCTATATTAGCCACTGTGAGAACACAAAGGCACCTAGGGCAGCTGCTTATATACCTACATATATAAAATATATATTTATTTATATATTTGATCTATATATATTATATATAAATAGATGTTTGAACCTGGTATCAGCTGTATGGTAGAGGGAAAACAGGCTGCCACAGTACAAAACCAAGATTGTGAAAGGTTCAAGAGAGAACAAGAGACTTCATCTTCTGTGAAATGAGTTTTGCAGGAAGTGTTCAGGCGATGTAATGCATTGGAAACAAGTAAAAGATCATAGTCCCTTTCCTTTAGGAAGCTGAAGTAGTGAAGATCTTAAAATAATGTCTTTCTAGTACTGCCTTATTGGCATGCTCTCCTGTTAGTTTACGTCTGCAAAATTTAGTTTTCGTAAAAGAAGTATATGATTGAAACAAGGACTTAATCTGGAAAACATTATGGCTGTGATTTTCTTGCTGTGCACTGATTCTGCAAAACATGCTCGTGATATCCCATGGAAGTGTTTTAAATCATATTCTAGCAGTTATTTGCCATCATCTTGGTATGAACCACTTGTTGCGTCAGCTCTTGCTATTTGTCCCGTGCAGCTGTACAAAGTACATTGAACCCCGATTATATGGATTTCCAGAAGAGATGCTGCTTTGTCCCAGTCACCCCAAGACATGCTTCCAAAATTAAAGTAGTTTAAAAAGTTTGTCACCTATCTGGGAAAGTCTTAGAACTAGGTGACACATCTCAGAGGCCTGGCTTTATTTCAAACCTTCACTGCTTGTTTTTCTGAGTGCTTTATTTGGAATTCCAGCCCAGTTATTTAGGTAAGGTGAAACTCAGATCCTAGGTATGGCCTAAAAAAACTGCAAAGATGGGGCAAGAATCCAAACAACAGCATTACCAGATCTTTTGTTCAAACAAAAAATTCTGAAGGTATAGTATCTCTAGAATGTCCATAATTTCTTAAGCATTACTTTTCAAAGCAGTAATATTTCGGTAAGAATTGGTGTTCCCTGCGTTGTGCTACATTGAATAAGGTTTTTTTGGTAGTTTCCTTAAGCACAGGCTTGAAATAAGACAAAACAGCGAGGAGAAGGAAGCTATTTTCTATGACTATAAAAATGTTTATTTTTTTCTGCTTTGTGGGTTTTGTTTCTGTTAGCTGTTTCATGGTTTCCTGAGTGGAAAGGTAGGAAAGAGGCCTAATGCTCAGGCAGCTTCATTAAAATAGCTGCTCTGATATGTCGGGAAATCACTCACTTAGAGCTACCAAGGATGCGGGACTTTTTTACAACTCACAGCCTGCAAAACTAGCAAGAACCAAACCCTTATGTTTACTGTTCAGACAAAAATTTTGATAAGAATGTTTTTATTTATATACAAGAGTGTGTGTCTGTGTGTGTGTGTGTGTGTGTGTGTGTGTTATTTCCAATAAGTACTTGCTCCACAATTCCAGACTTTGGGCCAAACTTGTGGAAATGAAACAGTGTTTCTGGATCAGAACAGCTTTGGCAGGGAGTTTCCAACCTTAGTCCTTTTACTTTACAGACTTCACTCCTGCTTCTTTGAGCAGTATTAGCTTGAGAAAGCCCCAGAAAGTGGGTGTCAGATTACATATAGCTAGTTTGCTACTTGTCTGTATTTTGTGAACACAAAGGTCTGTTTACTCCCTCAGTCACATGGAGGCTTCTGCATATCTTCGTGCTTCTCCACCACTGGCCTCTGACTAATGGTACTTTCCTTCTCAGCTGGATACAGGGTTGTTTCTACAGTCTTTTGTGTATTTCTGAAGATGCTTAAAGATGCTTAAATTAAAGTACTCAGCTTCCTTTGCTTTCGTTGAAGAGAAAAATTTTGATTAGTCACTCACAGAAAATAGACCACATGGGAAGGAAGGACGGAGGCTGGGGCAGAATGCATTGACAGATTGTGACTTCATTACATTTGGAAGCTTGCATTATGAACTTGGGGATAGCAGAGTTTACAAATTTTTTTTACTGTATCAAATGACCTGTGAAAATGCATTTTTAATTTAGAATGCCTATGTAATTGAGTAAAGCCTTTTATTCACCTATTGACGTAACCTGTAATTTGGATTGTGCAGAGGGCAGAAGATTCTTTCAGACCTGAAGGAAAATGAGCTAACTGCAAAGGATACTCTGCTGTCTGCTTCAGAGGACTGGCCAAGTGGACCTTATGAAGTCAGATGACCTTCTTAGATGGTTTTCTACTGAAATTGCCATCTACGTGAAGATGTCCTTAATAGTTAGTAGTGATTGGTCATGCATGTAGGAATAATGGTAATTATGCTGAAACAATTCCCAGAGATGAAAAGGATTGAAACTGGATTTTCTTTTTAGAAACAAATTACATTCCACCACTTGCCTTCGGATCTCCCACCACATCATCCACTTGTGGCAAAGTGGTCTAGTGCCTGTGTGTGCGTTGTTTCTATGCTCTGAGTTCTTCAGCTGCTGTTTGTATTTATAAAAATCCAGCACTGGATCTAACTCATGTCAGGATGTTTATATTTGGAAGTTGCTCCTATTGGAGAAGACAAATTTTCTCATCTGTTTTGTATCAAAATACGCCGTGTTTGACATGGGTGCTGCCATTCCGAATCTTTGCATGGATGAAGCTCATGGGTAGAAACATGAATAGAGGAGCTCAAGAGAATCATATGACTGGATATTGGGGTAGTTATGGAAATTTTACTTCTGTCCCTTTTGCTGTATTCTATTTTCAAGTGTCAGTGCAGCCTGCCTGTATGTAGGATATTTCCAACTCAAAACTGGCATATAATTTTAGTGCCTTGCAAAATTCTCCATTCCCTCCTTGCAGTTCCAGGTATTTGGCTGTCAAACTTGTTTCAGAACTGGTGCAAGTGGTGTTTTGTTATGTAAAGGAATAAGTGGCAGTAATAAGTCTCTCTGATTGCTCTAGGGAGACAGTGGCTGAAGCTCTTCTCAGTGATGGCTTTCTCATCCCAAAGATGGATTGTCTGAAGATGCTAAATATTAAGTATGAAGGTTAGTGTTTTGGACACCACACAAGTAATAAATGCATAGCTAGTGTTATGACCAAGTCTGGCTTTTTTCCTCGTTGTATTGAAATCTGTAATTGTCTGCATATTTTTTGTATATCTGGGTCCTTAAACTTTGCCCTATTCTTCAGACCCCCTTATGGCCATGCTTAGCTATTGCTTTTGCATAAATCTCTTAGGATGGAAGGACAGCTCCTCAGCACTGAATGTCTAGCTAAAGCATCTTTCAAAGCTTGCATCTCTACCCTTTTCTGCAATAGTTGCTGATTTTAGGACTCCCACAAGTTTCTTTTCTACATTCAAGATTTGAAGCAAATCAAAATGGGTGGGGTTAATTTTGAGCTTCATTTACCAGTTGCATCTTAGTTCCAAGCTGCTGCCCGTATGTGTGGAGTTGCATGAATTGTCTGCCAGAGAATTAGGTACCTAGAGGGAATGAAAATAAATAAATAAATTCCCTATTTCACAGCCAAAGAACTTTCCAGGAAAGATTCTCAAATTTCTGTGACTGCATTACAATATTAAAAATTGAGAAGCTTTTTAATTTTATGTTGCTTTGCTCAACGTTCTTTCTCTTTGCAGTATATTTTTAGGCAGAATAGGTCTTAATTATGTGTGAAATAAGCTGAAACTGGAAAGGGATTAGCAAAACAGATAGGTCTTCCTGTGTTAATAATTTCATTGTGCTAATTATCAAATTGCTGCTTACTTTGCTTGTCTAGCTTAAGTAAAATAATAGTTTCAGGTTCAGTGAGGATCCCAGAAATATCCTGGAATCGACGACTTGAGAACAAACCACTTTAATTTGGAGCAAGTGTCGCACCTGTATTTCACAAAAAATTACAAAGCACCAATTTGTGGCTTCTCTGTTTGTTTTTTTTTTTTTCTTTCTTCTTATTTTAGCGAATAAAGAGGTATGGCAATTCAAAATTCCCCAGACCTTTTACTGCTTTTGGCAGCCTTTGCTGACCGGCCTCCTTTCACGAAGTTTTACACAGATTCTAATAGAGAAAATGTTTATAGAGTTGAAGGAATGTTCTGACTCTTCAGAACTGCGGCCTCAGTTCTTGATCAACTGGATTTCTGAGTTGCTGACTGGCATTGCCAAAGTAAATGCTGGTGAGTGTGTCTGGAATTTCTGTGTTTAAAAAAACATAACAGTGTTTTCTGTACTAGTGTGAAAACAGGGAGTGGTAGGACCTTTATACAGAAAGTGCAGTAACCTAATTAGTACATTTTGTCTTGTGAACGTAAAGCTTTTACTGTTGCATTTCTTAGACTTTTCAACCTGGAGTTTATGCATGCCATGTGTTTCCTAGAAAAAAATTGAAATTGTTATTGATAACTTTGCTGCAGCCTCCTCAAGACAGGAAAAGCCAGTCTCTCACAGGAAAGAGCTCATTTTTCCAGATATCAGTACTTGTAGGAAATAACATCTTTATTTGCTATCTGCTACTGTTCTATGCAATCAGTTCTTCGTTCTCAGTTCTTTCCTCCCTTAACAGAAGTCTGCCTTTGTAAGATACCAGTAGTGTTGCTGTCTTTTATTGATCCTATCATAGGATTTTTATGCCTTCTAAACTTACACAAAAGTAATAAGTAATATTTTGTTTTCAGTTCCTGACTCCTTAGACTGTTAAAATTGGCAAACTGTATGTTTCATTACAGAGATGGGCACTGAAGGGCCTTAATTGTTCAGTGTCACAGGTATTCTGTTAACAGGACTTTTATACTGTGACATAGTGTATCCAGGTTTCCATCTGGTTAATTTTGGTGCCTCTTCTGTCCTCTCCTGGTCTGGCTCAGACTGCACAAAGATTTTGCCAGTATCTCAGGCAGCCACGCGTTAATACTTGGTGCTTTCACTCAACACTGAGCATATCTGTTATGTACCAAGATCCCGGAATGATGCTAGTTCCCAACTCTTAGCAGAGGTATCTAGAATGATACTGGGTCCAAGGTACAGTATACTGCTTTTATTTGGGATAATACTGTTCAAACACATCTTTTGGCTTTCCTGTCTGGCATGACATGCACAGGGCCAGCTTGGGAACGTCTGCACCGCATTGCAGCCAGGTCTTGCCTAGCTAACCCTAGCTGTCCATGCATTGTCAAGTCCCTTATAACAACCTTGATGTATCTGGTTGGTAGATCTGGTCATGGACTTGGATTAACATGCCAGTTTATTTGAGGATGTGTTCCAGTAAAAATGCAGAGGGATGAAGGGCATCTTTTTGATGAGTTTTGAGCACCCTGTTGTTTTCATTATCTTCTTTGAAGGGAAGAAAAGACAACACTGTAACAAACAGATGTCTGTGAAGGAGCTGTTCCTCCATAAAGTTCCTTTGCAGTGGATAAGACTGACTGACAGTTGCTTGGAAGCTCCCTGCTGGGCAACCCCACATCTTCTTCAGCTGTAAGTTTGATCCTGTGACCTAGAAAAGGAACGGCAAGCAGTGCTCTGTAACAGCTTTGGTTTCCTAGTGATACGCTGAGTTATGGCTGCATTCCCTTCCCTTTCTTTGCATCTGGTAGAAATTGTAACAGGTGCATATAAAGCCGTACTTGCTGCTGTTCATCTCCCCATTGATTACACAAAGAGAAGAAGGAAAAGAATTTTAAAGGACTGCACCTGCAAAGTGAAAGCAGAGGTTATCTGGGGAGGTATTTAAAGCAACCTGTTCAGAAGCAAAGTGACTTGGTAGAGATGTGACTGCTTATTCAGGTGATATGAACTTGCCAGAGGTGGTAACTTATATACATGAAAACAGCAAAGCAGTAATTCAGCTAGAATTATCCCAAGTCCTTACTTTTAATCACAAGAGAGAGCATTCCAGCATCCAGCCACCAGGGAATAATCAGATTTTGCCTGTTAAACGAGCTATGTGAGCCAGCTGTCCTAGAGAAAACAAACACTTTAAAGCAAAAAAGACTCCGGATAAAGATTTATCAATCCTTTTAGGACTTTTCAATTGCCCTTTTTTCTTTCTAGGATCCTCACAATCATGAGACCTCGCTTGCCACGTTCTTCCCGGAAGAACCTTCTCTATCTTGCTTCCATTTACACAGAAGGAGGTGCCCCTTTGTCCAGTCCAGGCCTCTCTTCAGATGGCAGTGAACAGCCAATTTATACTATAGAGAGCTTACAGTGGAGAGCTAGGCGAGAAAATCAGGTTAAAAATCAAGGGCAGACTGTAGAGAACCAAGAAGATGTGCGGGAGAGAGATGATGGTGTAGAGGAAGTGGAGGAGGAGGAAGAAGAGATGGTAACTGAAACAAATCCCTTGGAAGGACTTGCTCATTCTGGTAACATGGTGGCTATTGCTGAGAAAAGGGCAGCACTGCAAGGGTCCGCCTGGCAGATCACTGCAGGTAAAAAGTGACTCTGTAAGACTTAGACAGTCTTCATCACTGACAAATGTTAATTGAAATGCAAAGACATCTCAGCCCTTTGAGCCTGGCCATAATTGAAGTGTGCTTCAAAATCATCTAAATGCCAAATTACTGAAAAATGTGGGTTTTCCAGTCTTTCATTTATGTGCGGGAGTCATTTCTCTGAAGCTCTTAAAATACCGTGAATGCGTTTTCCAAGAGCATGCTGTTACTGTATCAATATTTTATGAGACTTTCCAAACTGTTTAAAATTTCAATGTATCCAACTGATGGGGCAGTATATATGCCAGCTGTATGAATAAATGTGAAGCCATGGAAGAGAAACCTACATGTGCTCATAAAAACAAACAGCAGTATTTTCAAGACTATCATATTCTTTTTCTTTGCCATGGCATCCTAGCCCACCTCTTTGTCCAGAATTTCTTAATTAGTTATTTAGAATTCCCCAGCCTTATGCTGCCTTATACTCTCCTACTGTTGTGGCTTCAGTTTTTTAGTCACTGTTGCATTGTTTCTATGCCCCTAATCTTGCCAAGTTGTTAAGAAGATGATACTTAGTCTCACTGGAGAAATGAGCCTGATGCAAAGGTGCTGTTTTGTATCTTCATATGTGTCCTGATGGCTTTTTCCACTTACAGAAGTATACGGAGTAATTTCTTAAAATTATCATATCTAAGTCAATGTGTATGTTTCAAACAGAAGTATGCTTAAAAGAGGAAGGTAAATATGAAGGGTTGCTCTAGAATACTGTGGGGTTTCTTTTAATGGACATTGTTTCACAGTGGCTTGGATGACCTGCAATGTGTAGGCTGCATGATAACGTTACATAACTCCAGATGTGTCCCCGTTATTACATAGTAGTTACTTTCTTTGGAAGAGGTAGTAAGGCTAGAAATAAATTCAGTTAGCACTGTAGTTCAAACTTATTTTTGCTGCGTACCAGAGATTGTTCACTTTTGCTGAATGGCTGAGTTGCATGAGGCAGTATTTGTGGACTTGGGGAGGGTGATCTTGTGTTTTGAAAATCTCTTTGGCAAACTCAGACTTCTTGCTTTTGTAATGTTTTTATCTAGATGAGGTACAATGGAAAAACTTTCCTCTTGGGAAACTCCCAGGTCAGACAGATGACCCTGATGGTCTCATGTTGGATAATTATTCTATGATGTCCCTGCTTGATCAGCCAGTGAGAGATGAGTGGAAGTCGCTCAATACAAAGTGAGTAATGGTGTGGGTGGGACTTTGCCCCTGAACCGTGAAATGCATTTCTCTCTCTGTGCCTTTTACTATACCATATGAAAAATTAAGGCCGAGATTTCCTTTTTACTTCTATTTAACTAAATAGTTTGACCCAAATATCTACTATTGGCTCTCATATCTAATAACCCTAACCCGAATGGTATCCTTTGAGGAAGCCATCTTATAATATTACTGTCTTCACTCCTGTTCTTTTTTAAAAGAAATCATTGCAAGGATTATGAAATACTGCTTTTTAGCAGGTATCAGCACAGCCTCAGCAGGCTTGAAAACTTAACTTTCTATTAGCTGGGGCTCTGATCCTCAGTATGTTGGCAGTGCCCAGTGACCTTTTCAGAGCTGTAGCTAGAATTTAGAGCTGCAGATCTGACCTCAGTAAAGAAACACAGATTGTCCTGGAAATAACAGGAGTATTCTATAAAGCTTTAGTCAGATCACCTCTGTTACTAAATGAAGCTTATGCAGTTAAACCATCCCACTGAAGACATTTTAATAGGGTCATTATTTCACACTTTGAAGTCATAGGAACTTGAATGCTGTAAGCTGTCAAATCAGTTTCATCACATACATATAAACCTGTTTCCTATTGCTATTTTCATCCAAGGTATGCTTCAGAATATAAATGCATTGGAGTTATTTTCCTTAACACTTGATTGGATGACTTTCTAATCACCGATCCTTTTCCAGTGGTTGGTGGGCCCAATCTAGTAGCAGTGTGAAGAACTGAGAATCATGCAGTCTGGGGTATTTCACAGAGAAGAAATCTTGCACGTTTGTATTTTCACATATTTGGAGTTGTGTTCAGAATCCAAGCTTCCAGTTTCAAATCTTCCAAAGAGAAAAGTTTCCATTCTTCTTCATCCTCTTGGTCATCCCTCCTGGGACTAGTCAGCATTTTTGTCATTTAGGCCTGCTGAGAGGGTATTTTCTGCTTTATTCATCCAATTGAAATGCCAAATTAGCATCTCAGCATTTGCTAGGTAATTAAAAAGAAACTATCCTTTCCTCCTGTCCTCTTTTTGACATTCCAAATACTTAATAAAGTACGTGATTCCAACAATCTTTTGAGAGACAAGACCAAACCTGCAGCTCTTTATATCGAGAGGTTAAATGATTTATCCATTTTGAGTCCTCTTGAATGATGTTAGCCACTGTCAAGACCCATGCTTTGAGCACTGTATGAATTTCCTCTTCGATTGTGAAAAGAAGAAACAAAAAAGAAGTACGCCTTCTGATAGTTTATCATAAAAAAAAAAAAAAAATCTATGCTAGGTGCAAAAACCCCCTTTTTGTTCAGCAGAAAAGCTCTTTGGTGTCAGCCAGACATGAATCATGTTTCTTGCAACGTGTTTCATGTTGTGAATAAAGCAAATTCCTGGAATTTGCATATATCCTTCTAGTCTGCAGAGCTCCGGCACTCTCACTGTAGTCACAAATAATAGAATACTTGATCTCAGACATGTTAAATGTAAAGCTGTTTAACTTGACGTTTAGGTAGGTGAAATCACTGATAAAAACAGGGAGCTGCAGCAGAATTCTAATTGTACAGTGATAAGTACAGTTTGTCATCTAGTCAGCAGGTTCTGACAAGAGATGGGAGGAGTTCTTAATTTGGTCCTTATTGGCTCAGTTGCTTTTTCTGGGCATGGTCCCTGGAATCATCATTATGGAGCCTGTAATGAAGTGGATGTGGAGTGTTGTGGTTCACTGTTCTGGCTTGTTTGTAAGCTACTACTTGAAAGCAACTGTAGAATGTACCCTTTCTGACTTGTGTGTTGTAGGCTTCAGGTGTTCTGTAAACCCATTATATGTCTTGGAGTGGTTTCTAGAGTAATGAGAATTAAAAATCACTTAATGATTCTGGGTGCTGCCCTACAAGCAAAGGAATTCCTCTAGATAAAAAGTTTATATCATAACACTGATGTAAATGTTATGGGAGCTGAAACTTGGCCGTACGAAAGTCTGCTATCTGAAAATCCACAGCATCTATTACTCAATTAATTACAAAATCACTAAAATCACTAAGAAATGCTTTTTTTTTTTTGTCATTGTACCTTGGACATCAACAAAATCTTTGCTAGTGTCAGGAGTTAAAGTGAGTGCTGTTACTGAAGTGTGATTAATTACAGCACTACTCTGAGTGTGGAAATGGACTGCCCAGGGAGGTGGTGGAGTTCCCATCCCTGGATGTGTTCAAGGAATGACTGGATGTGGCAGTCATTGCTCTGGTCTGGTTGACAAGGTGGTGATAGGTCAGAGGTTGGACTCGATGATCCTGGAGGTTGAGGTAATTTTCCAACCTTAATGATTCCGTGATTCAGTTAAATAAAATTTAGAATAGAGTTAAGAATAGAAAATGTTGGTTGGACTATGATAGAATATGTCATCTCTGTGCGTCTCTATTCTATTCCAAGTAGTGTGGTATCACAGAATACCCCAGGCTGGAAAGAACCTTGAAATATCATCTGGTCCAACCTTCTGGAGGAAAGAGAGCCTAGATGAGATTTTACAAACCCCACCTCTGCTAAATTCCTCTTCTCTAATAGGCTAAGGTTAGATAGCAAGAGGGGCAGTGCAAAAGACCCCCAGAAGAAGGAGGGGGGAAAGTCACAGGGCTTTTCTGTTTCTGGACTGCTGAGAAATGTATCTTTAAAGAGAAAACAGCAAGCAGAAACTATTGCTATGGTGCTGCCCAATGTTTGCAGCTGATGCGCTTACCAGCATTTTGTCGCTTTTATTCCACATGTTATATGGTATCAGCAATGGTTTGGGATCTTTGGTAATATATTTTGCAGGTGGTTGGAGAGATGACCTGGTTGTTCTTTTGTTGATCTCCCAGCCCCACTTACTTTGGCTCCTATTCCCTCCTCATTCCAATGATCATTCTGCTGCAGCTTCATGCATCTGTGGTGATGAGAGAGTGAGGGGATAGTTGTTTTGTTGAGTACAAGTGCCAGCAGTGGTAATGTGCTTCTGTACTCTCACAGGGAGTTCCTTCCCTGCTGTTGTTTTTCTGTCTGCCACTTTATCACAGTTTGGCCTCTTGGGGAACCCTTTACACGCAGTTTCTCTGCTTTGCCATCAGATCTTCCCGAAGACAAGTATGTTGTTGCCAAAACAGAAAAGCCTGAATCTCAGAGAAGCAAAATATTTTAAAAAGAGCGGAATCCAGCCAAAACTATATTTAGCTGTCTTTGCACGTAGATAGGCTGTTGGAAAAAACAGCCCAAAATTGAACCCAGGATGCGAGGTGCCGCCTCACCAGTGCCCAGTACGGGGGGACAGTCACTTCCCTGATCCTACTGGCCACACTATTTTTGATACTGACCAGGATGCCATTGGCCTTGCCCACCTGGGCACACTGCTGCCCCATGGTCAGCCACTGTCAACCAGCACCCCCAGGTCCTTTTTCATGAAGCCGCTTTCCAACTACTCTTCCCTGAGCCTGGAGTGTTCATAGGGTTGTTATGACTGAAGTGCCCGGAGTTCCTCTCCTAGAAATGACAGCACATCTGTAAAGTCATGAATGGTGAGGAGTATACATCACAATGGAGAAAAAAATTAACCCATTAGCAGGCTGAATTCAGGTCTATGTCCAACAGCTAGAGGAAGGCCATCAGGTCATTACAGTGGTTGTGAGAGCTGTGTTATTTCTGTGTCGGCTTTGTCTGCAAGGCCTCTTGGTAGTGCGTCATCTGAACAGGGACTGCCTAGGAGGTGTTTTGATCTTAAAGACGAAATAATTTGTTTCTGAGGAGCACTGAAAAGCAGAGTCTGCTATACAGCCAGTTATTCTAGTGAGCATCTGGAAAAGGCTTAGAGTTTTTTGATGTATACTTTGAAGTTGGTGCATAAATAAAACTTTTCAAACATCTCAGTCCTTCTTGCAGGAATTTTTTTCTGTCTTCAGAGCTTTTTGGTTTTAACACGAGACGTTATTTCCTGAGATGCTCAGATACTTTGAAAAGGCTTGCAATTCCTTCCTCCTTAAAGATTGTGTTCGTTGGTGGGTTTTCTGGTGTATGCTGTGCACATGTGTTGTCAAAATTTGTGTTTAGTGTTGCTGAGGCAGTCTCTGAAGCTTTGAATAGCTGCTGTCATCCTCAGGCAGATGTTTGGGGTTTTGTGATAAGCACAGGTGCTTTTTGTTAGCTCCCAGTATCAGTTGTACCTGACAACAGAAGCAAATTTAGCAAATGACTACTTTGAGAGTTTTCTGAGGGTGGAGTTGCTGACATCCTGTTGCTTTAGGGGTTGCATCTTTGAAAGTCTCTGTAAATGCATTGGTTACGATGACTTCTTCCTAAAGCCGTAGAATTGGTGTGCAGGATAGGCATTGTAAGATCTGTACTTGTGACAGGCTGTTCTCATGTCAGTTGCTTGCTGTGTTAGCCTTTCACCTGATGAGCTTGTATTCCTAGTTGCGAAGGACAGATGAAGGTTCAGATGAAAATTGTTCTCTGGTTATTCCTGCAGTCATGTCTCCCTCACAACTGTTAGTAACTGATCACCTTTCTTTTGGTTTGTGCCTTGTACCTTTAATATATCAGAACTGCTGCCTCTCTTGAACAGACTGAATAAAAACTAAGGACATTCCAGCAGATAAATGTTTCAGAGCTAAAAATGAGAAATGATGTGAGCTTCTAAATCAGCTCAGTGCTTATGTGCTTTATTTCTCTTCCTCACAGCCCTGCAGAATTGAATATTCCTGTGACAGGAGGATTGTTATGGACCCAGAATGACTTCCATAAAATAAAAAGTGGCCTTCAGCTTTTCTGAGACAGCACCACAGAGTGCTCTGTGACTTTCCGTATTGCAGAAGTTAAGTGGCATGGAAGAACTAGTAATGGTGGTGGGGAAATAGCCACTCCAGGATAATTTGTTGTTGTGATTTATTCATTTTTACTGTGTAAAATCAGTGTTTTATAAAGGTGTTGTGTTTTAAGTTGCACATAAAGTAACCATTGTCTTGCTTAACCACTATCATGAACCTTTGGGTCTAGTTTAAGTTTGCCAAATACAGTTAAGAGTACTTTGGAATCCCTCAAGGTTCCGTAACGTTTTCATGGTTAATAAATACAACTGACTGAAGGCAAACCTTCCTCTTGGATGCTGTTTCTCAGTTTTCACTCTGGAAAGTGTCCTCTGATCCTCATTAGCGAGACTATTGAGTCCTTCCTATTTCAGTGAGGCTGATATTGTCCTGTATGAGTGATTTTGCCAGGGTGAGGCTGTGCTACAGTTCTCACCTAGCTAGGATTTCACATGAAGCTTCAGGGATCAATCCTAGCTATGGCATGGCTGAATGCACTGTGATGCATGAATACCTTAAAAATGTTTTTGTCACCACGGTTTTTCAAGTGATAGTCTTGAATTCACTGCTGTCTCTTTTCGACTGAAGTTTTTTGCTTCATGTTTGTTCATGATTTTGTTGAAATTTGTAACCAATACTGTGGTCTTTGCTGAGAGCTGATACGATTACTGCAGAAACAGACCTGAGCAAGTACCTTGCTGGAAAGTTGTTACGAGAAATGGCTTCCAGCGAGTTTTCCCTAAATTCCATTTTCTTTACCTGTAGTACAGGTTCTTGGAACTTAAAGGCTTCTGCAAGCACCTGTCAAAACCCCTAGGAATTTAAGCCTAGATTTATTACAGGACTCCCCAGTAAGAATTTGTTAAAAGTGCATCTGCTAGAGGGTAAAACAGAGGTTTTCTCTTGGTCCATCTAATAATTTGCAGGTTTTACAAACTAAACAGAAAGAATAACATGTCTGTAGAAAGAGATACAAAAAGGGATACACAACTTTAGCAGTACATTGCATAGGATTGAAATGCACATTTAGAACCGCAACTTCATGGATGCTTTGGACTGGCTCTCAAGTAAAGGCTTAGCTAGATGTCCATAATGCAGGTATTATTTCTTCATTCCTTCTTCTCTAGTTTTCTGTTATCCTGCTCTACTGCAGTTGCTTGTTACCACACAGCCAGAAGTTATTTAAAATGGAAGATACATTGCACATTTCCTTCTCTAAAAGCAAGCACTGCCCATGCAAAGGAAACAAATTTCTCTTTCTGTTATGAGGGGTTTTTCATGTAAGCCCTTCCCCTTTAAAGTATTTTTAGAAATACCTTCTTTTACCCAGCAGTTAATCAGACTTATTTAGGAAATTTTGAGAGAAGGGGATTTGTTCTTTTATTACTGCATTTAGCAGAGTATGAAATTACTTAAATTATTGTATTTTGTATTGCAAACAAGCGTAACAGTTCAAATAGGAACATGTGGTGCTGGTAAATACTGTACAATATGTAACTTCTTTTCCCCTTTGGAAGAAGCTGACTTGGTAAAATCATGTATTGCTACTATAATATCTTGATAAGCTGTAGTTACTGCCCTGTGTATTTGCTGTTACCCTGCCTAGAGAATCTGAGATTTTTCAGTAAATCAGCAAAAATAAAATACCAAGAAATAATTTGGACAGACTGCAAAAGTCATTTTGGGCAAAGAAGCTTTTTGGGGCTCTCGTCTAAAGAGGGTTGAAAAATAAAAAGCTAGAAACAAATAATCCAGTGGCTCCCAGTTTTATTAAATAAGCAAAATATTTTATATATATAAACTATAACGTTTCATATTATTAAATAATTGTGCAAAACATTTACACAGAGCAGGAGGGGAACAGGTGATATAGCCTATACTTCTTTCAGATTCTTGCAATTCTTTTAATATATTTGCAAACTTTAAATACTGCAGACCAAAATCAGCAATATTGTATAATGACTCTTCAAAGGCTAACCAGACACTGGCATAAGAATACTTTGCGTATGGTGCAGTTGTATTTTTCCAGTTGAAATATTGCGAGAAATACACTTAATGAGGGCTCTGTCACACAAACAAGCTATGGCTACATAAGAGGAGTATGAAAGCTGAACACTCACCATAGAAGTAACCGTGACAGATCTAAAGATCTGACTGTTATGAATCCTGTAGTACTAATGCTTCAGGTGAACTTTTGGCACGTCAAGATCTAGTAATATTTCAGCTCGGGAACAAAGTCTCACAGAAATGATGCATGCTACTTCCCCTTAGCATGGAGTTGTAAAAATTACAGTAATCAAATGTCCCTGTTTGCAATTTGATATAGATCACACGTATGCATACATGTCACCAAGTATTTTTTAACTTTATTATTTGGACAAATGCTTTGCGTGTTCTGACTTTTATCATTAAGAATTTCAAAATGCCAAAATGTGTAATTTGAGACAAACCGGCATTAGAAGTATGTAGGGAGAAATTCACCTAGTTAGGTGTTTTGCTTTTGTTTGTTTTTTCAATGAAGGTCCTTCTACTTGTTCTAAGCAACCATACTCCAGACCTATTTTTAAGTTTACAGCTAAAGCATTTTTACAAATGCTGAACAGACTCATGCTAGTAAAGAAATTACATGCCACAGCAACTAGAGCAGTGCTCGCTTACTACTACAGAGATTTAAGAATACCACATACTGGTTTAACATCCATTTTCACTCAGTTTGTCATTAAGACTTACATTATATTTGGGTCAACCAAAAAAACCCAAAGAGATTTATAAAATTTTACAACAATTAAACAGTAATGTTTAATTCTACAAATGAATAAAGTCTACTGCAGCTCAATATGACAACAATAGGACTAACAGCAGTGAAATAATGTACAATTTACTATATTACTGACATGTAATTCTTACAAAAAACATTAAATAATTTAGACTGACATCCCACAAAGCATTTGAGTTTTGATTTATGAATTTAAAGTTACACACTTTTAAAGACAAATTATGTGAAAGTAATATAGCTAAAGATGAAAGATAAGTAAATCAGAACTCCCAGAGAATGCTCTGGCCCCAGTAAAGCATTAAAATCTACTGCTTAACTCTTGTCGACTGCAGTAGTCCATGATTTTACCTTCACACTTTCTTCCTCTCATCTAGAATTGTATTTTCATGGATTTTATTAAAATATAGTTTCTAGAACTGTTCTCTTACAGTTTTAAAAACATTTAAATACCATGCTCTAAAAAAGAGCATTTATGCAAAGTCTTATATTTACAATATAGACAGTTATGATCAGGTGTTAATAAGATCAACTCTTCCATGTAAGAAGAAATCTAAGCTTATGCGCTAAAGATGAATGAATATGTCAGTGTTTTGAATTGTCTGGTAAACATATCTGAAAACAGATGTGGGTGACCGAATTATCACGTAAAGTAGTTGATCAGGAAAGACTACATCACATAGAAAAGTTTCATTACCTCTAAGGAGGACTAAACAAGTACAAAATTTGTAGGTTATTTCCATAAGGCTACACTGCCAATTCTGTAACTATGCATGATAGGTGCTAATAGCTTTTTAAAATAAAACAATTTGCCTTAGGGAAATAGTATGGTGGGTCTGCATTCGCATACCATTCCCATTGTTTAAAAAGGACCCATCAGTAAAACAAAGGTTAGTGAAAATTGAAATGACTAGACAAATCCAACAAAAACGGATATCTCCATAAGCCACCCAGCACTCTGTTCAATTTTCCACATTAGAAAACATCAAAATCATCTACTAAACCTCTCTTAAAATAGCTTATCTTTATAAATGGAGAAAAACAGAACAAACATTTTTCTGCATACAAATATTTAATTCCATGCAAGATGGAAAACATGAGTGCACAATAAACTTCATCTCATACCTAAATAATTTATAAATTAATTGGTTAGAATAAAATAGGGTCTATAGCAATTACTGTTATATTTTAAACACATGCAGATGAGTTAACAGCAACATTTTTACATAAAGTTTAGTGCAAGAATGTATCTGCTTAATAAATATACTGAAGTTACCTATGTAATGCTTTGAGATGTACACACAGTATTTGTGCACATAATAACCTGGTTCTGAAAAGTTGTCCCTGTTTGTCTATAAACTACAAGTGCCCATTTTAAATAAAAAAAGATCCATAATTACTCATGGGCTACTTCCCTGTGACACATGGTGTCACAAACATTGTGGTGAAAATGTAATACTGAAGTTAATCTAGAGATTATTTTTTTTATACAGTTTTTATACAATCAAGAAAAAGAGATACAATTTGTATCAACAAACAAAAGGTCATTTCTGGTTATTTGAGGCATTGCTCTCAGCTGCTTATACCATGCAAGAGAAGAGAATAAGAATTAATTCTAAATTAAAAATATGAAATGTTTTTGAAAACTGGTCAAATCTGTTTTCCCCCAGCTGTTAAAAGTGTCTGAAGGTTTGTTTTTTTCCCCGCTAACAAAGAGAATAATCAACTAATTAAAACAAGTTATTTTTAAACACGAAATGTAAGTACAGAATCACCTTCAAGTTACCTCATTTCAAATACATAATGACATGGTCATTATATACGTCACCTGTACCAACACAAGAATATTTATCCTGTGTGAAATGATACAGTTATCAAATGTCAGCGAAGTAACTGTAGTTGTACCCATAATTGTGGTTTATTGTTGATTCAGTTACTGGGTTTTTTTATATGACAGGAACATATTTTGCACATAATAAAGAGCCCACAAGATATTTTGAATCAAACCAACCACTACAGTAACACAAGTGGAGGAAATGATAAACTTTGTTTCTCAGACAAACAGGTAACTCGAAAGCAGCATGCAAGCCATTATCAAAACACCAGAAACAACCCTGACTGCAGCCTCACGTTCTGTGTGTTTCACAGTAAGAAACATTTAGGCAGTGTCACACCTTCTCATGAAGAAACAAAAGGCCATAAACCAGGCCTTCTCAGCTTTCATGAAAAAAACTACAGTAGAAGTCAACAAGTCCTAGCTCGAGACATGTCGAGTTAGTCGTGGTTTAAAATGTCGAAATATACAGTGGATTCAAAAAAGGGCGTCCGGTCAGTGCAGCTTAAAAAAACCAATAAACGCCTCTTTTGGAGACATTTAGCTACAAAGGTTCCCACCCTGAGCAAGATACGCAAACAATGCTGTTGCGCAAACAATGCCACACAAATTTCTCACCTGTTGAAACAGGAACTCTAAAAGCCTTCACGAGGCAAATGCACACCTTTGCGTGGATCTGAAGACCAAAAACCGGGACAGCTTTGCCACAAACCCAAACTGGAGCATCTCTTTTCAAGAAGCAGCCTTCCCTCTCCACCCTTTCGGAAGCTGATCTTGTACAGTCATCTTGGATGTCAGGCTCACTCAAACATCATCCTTGCTCCCAGAGGAAGGGCTGCAGTTAGTGATGAACTTCCATGTTAAAATCCAGTTTTTGCTGCTTCAGGTTGAGTAATCCAATTTACATGATACTGAGGATTTACTTTCAGCTTGTCTAGTCATTTGGGCCAGCAGCTGCTTACTACATGTTTGAGAGGAGATTCTGGAGAGAAGCTAGAGTTAAACTTTCAGTTTACCTGATGGCACTCACGCCTGTACATTCCTTAAATGTTTTGGTCCTAATTTAATAAAGTATTTGGCTTCTGTTGGATTGAGCCAACATATTGAACAATGTAATAGATATTCAAACTCTTGAGGAATATTTCTGAAATTTAAGTACCAACAAGCATATTGACATTGAAAAACTGAAATCAGTTTTTCCTTTTATAAACCATTTTATTTTTTATCAAATTTACTTTTTCTTCAGTTCTCAAGATGCCAGTAGGCAGTGTCGAATGACAAAGCTGAAACCTTAAAAGTCATCTGGGTGTGTATACAGCATACTTTTAGGGACCGATTAGGTATTTTAAAGCAAATTGTAAGTGTACACTAATACATGCAATATAATTGCTAACACTAATTTTGTAGTAACAGCTTTGAGACACTGATTGTGACATTGTAGTTCTTAGTGAGCTATCCATGCAGCAAGGTATGCATTTCCTATAAAATACTGTTAAAAATCCCTATATTTAAAATCTTAGAATTTGCAATGCAATCAACTTTTATATAGCGCCTCAGCATATATATATGATTGCTACTGTGTACAGAATTTTATACTATCTAGTAGAAAATATTTACAAGATTGGCCTCTTCCTTCATGTAAGTTTTCCTCTGGGTCCTATGTGGTATACAGTTTCATTTATCCTAAAGAGGCTGTACTGCTTTAACGCCCTGTTCTCAATTTGGCAACAATCATAGCTGCCAGCTGTTGTGCATCTGTCATGTGAGGATTCTTTTCCATCACAGAAAGGACAATGCTTGGAGGGAAAATATTGCAGAGGTTCTTGTATGTTTGATACTGATGTTCTGGGATGATATGAGGTTCCCGTGGCTCACCGCATATCCCAATCCAGGGATTTCTCCAAAGTTGTTCCATCTTCTCAGGCATGCTTCTTACCATTACAGGTTCATAACATGGCTGCATGAGGTTGTTACTCAATGGATACGAGTGATAAGTGTAAGAGTCTGATGCACATGGTAATGGATCCCAGCTAGCGTGCTGCTCTCGACAGAGAGGTGGTCGTCTCTGCCTTGTAGGGTTACTTTCATAAAGCCGTGAGTCAGAAATACTGTCCATTCTTGTCATGACCAAGGCACGGCTTGGTTGTGCAGTTGATGAATGAACACTTTGAGGCACAGGGTATTCTCCTGGACAACTGGACCGTGCTCCAACAACTGGATGCTGGGCATGTAGGCCTAAATGGGAAACTGACTGTTTGCGAAGGGATTGCTTAGGCTCTTCAGTTCCATAACTCTGAACTCTATTTAAGGCTTCATGGTAACCATGGGGGAAAGGCTGAAGACGATTTTTCGATGGCAGTCTGTGGCTCTTCACATTGTCTTCTGGACTGGCATCTGCTACACCCAGATACAAGTCATTGTAAGAGGAGTAAGAATCATTACTTGTATGGCTTAAGCAATTGTCAGGACAGGGGCTTGAGTTTCTAGAATACATCCCCTGGTCCATATCAGCCCCGTAATAATCTGAGTTACGGATACTACTTATGCTTAAGTTGGAGAAATCACTGAGTAAGGAGAAATAGCCATGGTCCCCCAGTGACTCATATTTGGGATACTGGTCAATATAGCTAACTGAGGTGCCATGGCTATTGGTGACTAATATAGGAGGATATTGCACACTGGACATATGTTCCAGTGAGGATTTCTGATGTATGAACTGTGAGGAACCTGGCACCGGACTGCTTGCAGAACGAGTATTTAATGCACCAGCTGCATGGCTTTTTGGTGGAGGGAGCGTTGGTACACTTAATGCAGAAACCAGAGACGGGACAGAGCTGGCCTCGGACTTCCGGGCTGCTGATAACTTTTCCTCAGGCTCCACAGCTACTGACCTAATGCTTGGATCTGACTGACGTTTTGGGGCAATGCGTTTCACTTCAGAACTGATTTCTCCTTTGGAGTTGGATGGCCCTGTGCCACATTTGGCCAAGGCTCCCTCACTCATAGTTTTCACAGCAGATAATTTGGCACTTATTCGAAGCTCATCCGCTACTGACCTTTGAGGCTGGTTTGCACGTTCTGGGTGGTAATATTTACATTTGTGCCCATAGGTGCACTTTTTACCTGGAAGAAAATGGTTTTCAGGTTAAATAAATCAAAAACTTGTTAATACCACCAGTTGCTAGCTTTTTTCTTTTTATCTTTCACCACTTTTCAATAGTAGTACTTCTATATTAACCCTCCAAGGAATAATTAAGTTTTTGATATATACAGGCAGTCACAGACTCTGCTGCCCGTATCCATGTATATCACTGCATTAAAGGCAAGACACAGCATTTTATTTCTACTGGCTCATGATTTCAGTAATGACAACATACCCAGTGCTATATGAAACAAATCAGCTTTAACACAGTTCTATTAATTATGGATCTCCTTCCTTGAATACAAACCAGAATAAAATAGCAAAAAGCTATGTTATCCACAAGGTATATCTGGTAATCCTTAATTTTCTGCTACGTTTTTTTTATAAATATGTGTATGATGGGTATAAAAATGGACATATGGCTTGGATGGCAACATGAAAAATGGTGCATTTTTTTGTTCCAGTAACAAGACATTAATTAATTGCTTTCTTCACCTACCTTTAAATGCAACAAATCGTTCTGACTCGAGCACTTACCGTAAGGACACGGTTGTTTCTTATGTTCAGGGATAACTGGCCTTTTTCTTAAGAAATTTTCAAGGCTTGGACCATGGCGTCCTAAAGGATCATCTGGAGGCATAAATCTAAGTGGAAAGAATGGAACGTGATCATTTTTCCTGAGAATGCTGAATTAGCAAATTCACTTACTTTTGAAGAAAAAACCCATACTTGTCATTCACAAAAGAATACATTAGCAGCCGCTCCTCTATGAACTTCTTCCATTCTGGTTTTTCATTTTGAAGATCCCGATAGTTATCGTTTGATACAATGATGCCATCTGAGTCGAAAGCAAGTTTTACTATGAATCGATCATCATAGCAAACTACTCTTCTTCCCTGAACTCTTCGAGATGGTGTGAACACAAGAATTTTTTCTTTCTCCAATTTACGTAAGATTTCTTGATCTGTAAAATAATTTTAGTTGAGCGGCTTTTAAAAAAGTTTTAAAAGAAAGAAATGCAATCTTTGTGTTATGAAAATTCTTACCCTCTTTTCTGACCAAGTATCTTGTAATTATATTCATACACAGTCCCAATTATAATTAAAAAATACCTAATGCAGAGTGCCATTTTATTTCTGAGGTTTCAAAGCACTGAGTAAATATTCAATATTTAAGCTTCATAACCACTCTGCAGCCATGTACCTTTACTCAGTCTTCTCGAACATGTCAAGAACTCAGTTGTGACCATATGACAATAGCCTTCTTGTTAGCCTAGAGTAAAATGTAAGTACTTTCTATGGGTCAAAACATACGCTACCTCTTCAGTGTTCAAGATAACCCTACTAACTGAGTTCCTGGCCTGTTACTACTTATTTATACTCACCCAGCAAATATGACTCAGTTCCTATACACTTAACCATGTTTGCTAACAGGAAAAGTTCAACTACTGCTTCTCAAAAGTGTTGAAATGATACAATAACATTACGAACCCACAGCATTGTTTACACATGCAGATACTTAAATGCTTGTTTCCTCACCAGTGAAACTGTTGTGTTTTCAAACAAACAGTTGAGTGCAACATCATCATCATTACATCCACAGCCCGGTACTGGGACCCATCAAAAAGATGACAGTGATTTTTTTCCTTTTTAACCAAGGGGTTAAAGAAAATCTTGATGTTACCTGTAATTGGTGCATCAGGTCGAGACTGTTCTTTTCTCCATGCAGGTACAAACACGGTGATATCTTTATGTCCTTTTTCCAGAAACCAATCAACAGCTAGTTGAATTCCCCGGCAGGAAAATCCTTCTTTATTCCCATGGCTGAAGAACATGCAAGTTTTAGAAACAGCAAGGACGAAAGTTACATTTGGTTTTGGTTTTTGTTGTGGTGGTTTGAGTTGTTTTTTACTTCTAAAGGTGCCATGGTCAAAGCATATAAGGAAAACAAAGTCTGTAAAGTTTTATTAGGCCTGCTTACATAATGGCAAAAAGACAATTCTACGGAGCTATTCAGCCATCAGATTACAGCAACCCTGCTACTTAAAAAAGTCTAGAAATGGTGAAATTTCACTATCCCCAAAGGAAAAGCAAGTAAAGATTAAGTTTTTCAGTTTTTTCATTTTATCAGCTGGCCTAATGAAAAATATCACTTTCCCCAACAAACTGAGCTTACCTTCAGTAGCACCATAAAACACTATCACAAAAAGAGGAATGAACAATGCTGGCTGTCATGGATGATAAGTGCTTTTAAACATCTATATTAAGAAAATCTTTTCCTCTGATACTAAATGTTCTGCATCTTTTATTAGAACTTTTTATAGGAAAGAATTATTGCATCAAAGTTGTTTAAGTCCCTTCCCCATCATAAATTTGTTTTCTGAAATACACTGGAGTCTCTGAAACAGCACACAATTCAAATAAAAGGGTTTAATTTTTAAAAAGGCGTAAGAAAGCGAAAAACCAAAATTTTAAGAGGTTTGATAGAAGCCAAGGAGATTCTTATTCAATCTCTATCTGCATCATCTATAATTGCAGTCTTTTTAAGCATGAGAAGTGCCTAAGCCTTGCACTTTTCAGATATTCTCAGTCAGCAGAACAGATTTTGCATAATTAGGAGACTTCCCTCATATTAAAATTGTCTTTAGCATTATTCTATGGATTATCATTCAAAATTTCACCTCAAAGTTGCTGTTGTTGTTGTTACTGTTTTAGAAAGACATCACACGTTACCGGAATGTGTTTTTGCCTGGGCTCAAAACATTACATAAAGTAACACTGAAGCAGACCAAAGGCAGACAGATCTAATACCTTCTGCATAATTACGGATCACCAGCACAGTCTAAATTCTCACAACTTAATGAATACAGAAGCCACAATGTTGCTAAAAGCATTTTCCTTTAAATTTTTATACATTTCAGAGAATTTAATATACTTTAAAACTTTCAGACGCATATGCATTTTGCTATGAGTAGGACTCGATGATCCTTGTAAGTCCCTTATAACTTGAGACAGTCTTAAAGTCCTATAAATAAAGCATTAGATCTGAGCTATGGAATAGTCTGAGTACACACCCTTTTTTCTCCAGTTGCTGCCACATTATGCTCAGAAGTAACTCGAGCAGTAGAGATTACAAGTTCAATAGGCACAGAAGAAAAAAGGAAAAAAAGTTAAATTGCTTTACAGGAACATCTTATGGGTTGATATAACTGCAACTTGACACTGGAAAATCCTGTATGTAATATATATAAAATACTGTTATAGGATTTGAAGGGTTTATGTACTTGAAAAGTCAGCATATTCAATACACCTATAAAAACTCTGAATGTTCTTAATACATTAAAAAAATAATAATTAATGTCACAAATTCTTCTATAGCAGAAGACTGATACTAAAAGAAATCTATTGTACAAACACTACCTGAAGAAATCTTCGGTATCACTGATCACTAACAGACTTTAAGTAACTCCCTCATGAAAAAATCGCACTTACTCAATGATAAACAAATCATTGGCTAGCTGTACTTTACAGACGTGTTCAAAAGTGGCATGGGACAGGTATCTCTTGGGTTAGTAGCCAAGTGCACCTAGAACACCCTGAGTTGGAAGGGACCCACAAAGGCCACTGACTCCAACTCCTAGCCCTGTGCAGGACACCCCAAGAATCCCACCATGTGCCTGAGATTGTTGTGCAAGTGTTTCTTGAACTCAGACAGGCTTGGTGCTATGACCACTGCCCTGGGGAGCCTGCTCCAGTGCTCAACCACCCTCTGGGTGAATAATCTTCTCCTAATACCCAACCTGAACCTCCCCTGATGCAGCTTCATGCCATTTCCTTGAGTTGTGTCGCTGATCACGAGAATCAAGAGATAGTACCTGCCCCTCTGCATCCCCTCGTGAAGCTTTTGAAGACCGCAATGAGGTCTGACCTCAATCTCCTCCATGAACAAAGTGACCTCAGCGCTCCTCATAAGGCTTCCCATCCAGACCCTTCCCCATCTTCGTGGCCCTCCTCTGGATGCCCAAAACTGCACACAGTAGTCAAAGTGGGGCAAGCACGACAGCTGTGCAACTGAGCAGGTTTAGCTCATGCATTATCCCTGTACTGACTCAGCTAAATTGCTTTGAATCCTGAGCAGGCTCAATCAGCAGGAACTCAGATACCATGAAATTCACTGCATATCATTAGCATACATTGCATGTCACTTTAGAACCAAGTTTTCCTACCCTATTTGGTTACTTTTCTTTAATGTCCAGAAGCAATTTTCAATATTGTTCAAGGACTTCAAAATACTAAACCCATCAACACAAAAGCACACTACAAGTAGATTGCTTGAACAAAAGATTTGAGGAGAGAATATGGGTTTAAACGGAGGGCAGGGGAACTGGAATATGGATTACGTATAACAGCATAATTAAAGGCCTAGACTACAGAGTTCATAGAATAGATGTATTATCAGTGTAATAGTCTATACAACTTAAAATGACTTTGCCATCAATACTGATTTTTCTCTTAAATATTTTAGCGATTTATTATTTTCAAATGTTGTGACAGGGAGACCCACCTCATAGCGACATTGCTTCCATCAATGACAATTGGCCTCAAGTTATCACTGTTATCCACAACTTCATCTTCCAGTGACAATTCAGGGCTTGCTATTTCCTTTGGGCAAGGGCCTCTTGGCACCAGAGTACTAGTGGTACTGCTGGCAGTGCTTTGTCCCTCTGATTCACTTTTGTTGCCAAGTCTCACAAGCTCTGCTAGAACATCATTAATGAGCGCATCTGCTCCCAACTTATTCAGTACAGCCTGGATCTGATCTCCTGCATACCCAAGCTTTAGAGCAAAATCCATTTTAGCTTGGTATTCCTTGTCCAAATTTGTTTTGCATTCATCTAGCTTCAAGTCTTGTGTGATACTGCTCTGTGAAAAACTTGGGCGATCCAAACATGGGGACCGGCAGAGTGGCCGATGCGGTTTAGTGGAAACCTCGTTTTCTCTCCACTGAGTACCGCTTCTGAAGTATGGTTGCTCAGGCTCACTTTCTGAGCTCGTCCATTCCTCAGATTCAGCACTGCATTCCCCCACGTCTTGTTCCACATTTCTGTCTTCTCTGGAGTGCCTCTTCTCCATTTTCAGCTTCCCTACCATAGACCAGGCCGTCATCACGTTAAACTTCCAGCCAGAGAGCTCAGTTCTCTTTCATTTCCAAAGCCACCTGGAATTCATACTCAACTGCATCATGTTGGCCAATTAAAAGTTTACGCAAGGCTGGAGCTAATTTGCCTTGCTTACTATATTCTGGCATAAACAACACCAACATGAAGTTCCTTAAAAAAAAAGAAAAAAAAATTAAAAATTAGGTTTTGAGCAATTCTGCAAAATACTTAACGACAATGATTTTGTTTACAAGTCAGTAGATGTCCCCAGTCAATCACATTTCTACATAAAACTGATCATAACAAAGCATATAATTACATGGTCTCTGTAATCACAAAACTCTCGTTCCCTCCCCCACTTACTCTACCTACAAAAAAAAAGACAATTCCCACACAATAAAAATACAGCTGGAATGAATGGATTATCTCAGTAACATTTAAAGATAATAAAACAGAAAAGGGCGATACACCATTTGCACTAGAAATGTGTCTTCTACTGCAAGAACAGGCTGTCTACATTAGAAACAACCGTGCAGCATTCCAGTATGCATAAAATTTAACAGAAACCATTTCAGCCTCTTTCGGTAAGGGTGTACTATCACAACCAACAAGTTTACTGCAAGCGGGCTGCTAGACATGTAAAGGTCAATAACAAGATGCACACAGGTTCTACAAGATGTTAACCTTGTTCTCTGTTTACGGCACCTGCTGTACTGAAAATTTCAAAATCAAGGATGGATATAACTACATTTTGACAGAAAGTCAGGATAGAAACTCATAATTCATGTCTTATACCAGAAGAGTATTTGCTCAAGGAATTCTAGGGAGAGGTCTGACTAAATACAAGATTCAAGTTAACCTGTGAAAAACTTAGCTAATATCATGGAACCTTTAAAAAATAGTTATTAAAAGGAATTGCACATACAGCAGTGTATATCTTAGATAAAATAGTAAGCAAGATCTAGATATAAAGGCAGGTAATTGGAGAAAACTGATTACCAAAGTAATTGGCCAGAGGCCTACTTTCAGAAAGCTGCAAGTCCCACTTTCCTCTCCTCTGCAGAACAGCAGAGAGAGAATACAAGATTCAGTGTGAATAATGAAAGATACTAATGCAATAGTCTTGAAGAAATCATTTATTTTAAATCCACTTTTAAATTCTGTTAAATCTTGCTTTTTACAGTATAGCCATTTATCTTTGTGTTCTGACAAATGCTGTAGATTTAAGTTGTGGATGCATGGAAAGGTCTTTCCCAGGATTCCTGTCAGAATTTTTGTGACCCAAAAGAGGCACTTGAGTAAAGATTGGTCAAAGATGTAGTTTCCTAACAAGTACCTCATGCACCCAAAAAGCAGTAAATAAAGAAATGCCTAGTTCATGGTCTTGGGGGGTGATTGTCAGACACTAGTATAACCAAATTTATCTCTCTTTCATGCACCTCTGTCATCTCCTCTCACACACCTCTCACGTTCCTTATATTTTACCATGGCATTAAGTCAAGTCCAAGTCCTCCATTTTGAACTGCTCTTACAATTTCTAATACACTCTTGAGCAAGTTTTGGATTTTTTTATGAAGCCTTTCATAAGCAGCTTGCCTTACCTTCCCCTCACCATCGCAACTGAGATCCTTACTTCATTGTATCATCTGCTGCCATTGAAGCCTAACTTAATAAAGAATTTTAAAGCACATTTATAATAAGTAATGCCACAGACACAAGCAGTGCCAATGGCCTAATCTTGATCCCCTGTCTGGATGTCAAAATTAAGGTCTGTTAATGGGAAATACATACATATATACATACATACATATCAGGTTTACATGACAAGATGAGGCTGGAAAGGTGCTTGGCAGAAAGGATTCTGGGCTGAATATATGAACCAGCAGTGAGCCCAGGTGACCAAGAAGACCAACGGCATTCTGGTTTGTACCTGACATAGTGTGGCCAGCAGGACTAGGGAAGGGACCGTCCCCCTCACTTTGGCACTGGTGAGGCTGCACTTTGAACCCTGGTTCAGTTTTGGGTCTCACACGGCAAGAAATATTGAGGTGCTGGACCATGTCCAGCGAAGGGCAACAGAGCCAGTGAAGGGCCTAGAGCACAAGTCTGATGAGGATGGGCAGAAGGAGCTCAGAGGTATTTAAGGGAGTTTATGGAGAGGTTTTAAAGGGGAAAGTGGAAAAAAATCATGCATTTAATATGCACATGTGCAAAAAATACACATACATATCAAAATAAGCACGTTAGGAAAGGATCTGTCAGAAGTGAGAGCCTGGATGAATGTTTGGTAGATTAACAGAAATAGGAGTCTTAATGCCAGCCATCTTTACTGGCCATAACATTGAGAAATCTCAGAAGTCTAAGAGGGTCTAAGAAGATGGCTAAGCCTAAGAGGAGTCCTAGACTTCAGGCCCACATATTCAGGAGAATTGAAAGCAGTGTTTCAGCCATTTTCAGATTAAATGAGAAGAGGCCATTTACGGGGAATTGCAAAATTCAACTCAAGTCAGAAATTTAAGCAAAAGGAGAGATCTGTAGATGAGAAATTTCTGAAGCAAATATACAGTTCCAATCATTTGATTTAACTCCTCGGTAACACAGTATAGACTACAGACTGAAAGGTCTTTATTGATGAGACTCTGGGACCCGTTACAGAAAGAAGCCATACGGGTGGAGAAGGAAAAAGAGAAAAGACAAAGTGACAATCTCAACTCTGCATAGAAAGTTCGCCTCAAAAGACAGTGTGTATTTATTACGGTAGTATCAGACTGAATAGTACAAGAGTGAACTATGCATTACATTTAATCTAGAGCAAGAAATTAATGCATAATGTAGAATAAAATTACAGCTTTCAGGCACAGTCTTTGGACAGGGATATCTTAGCTGAGTTCTGTTTCTGGAAACAAGAGATGACCTTTGGAGAAGTCTCTAATATCTCATTGCCTTTATGCTGACTTTTCCCTTACACGCACAAAAAAAAAGTTAGTGAGGAAAAAGCCCCCACTAATTATCAGTTAATAGAACTATCCTTGTGAATAATTTTCCACATTTTTTGTTTTCCTACTGCATATACTGAATACTTTTTAAAGGTAGTATAGATGCACTAAGGAGGTATGACTGTAGGTTAAATTAAATTTTTAAAAAATCCTCTTACAAGCAAAATCAGAACAAAAATTAAAAAACATAAATATTTTGAGTAATGCTTGATTTTGCTGATAATTACGAAATTGAAAAACGAGTCAGAAATTTTTGTCAAAGATGAAATCAAACCTCATCTTGCAGATCATAAACAGCAACATTTTATCACTGAAATTTCAGCATTTGTGTATTATGATTTACATTGCCCCCAAAGACAGCCAAATATGAACACACCTTTAAGGAGGGAAAAGAAAGCTATTACCAATTTCTAATTTGAAGATATTACAACTCAGAAATACATACACTGCAGCTTTAAAATTTTAATTCTCATGATGCTCGCTGCTAAGCAACCAACCAAGTTTTCTTCCTAAACACCTCTTTCAGCACAGTCACAAGTAACTAGTAGAACTGATAATGTGATTCAGAAAAAGGAGTCAGGCAAAATCATCTATATTTTATTCATAAGGGGTCAAACTGAAAGCATCTCTTCAGCTTTGATGGTATTAGAAAAAAAATGTCTGCACAGTAATAAAATACTGTAATATTTTTGAAAAACACTTGCAAATTATTTAACAATTATTATTCAAACGACAATGACTATTAAAGAGCTGGTGCTAGAAATACTCTATTCAAAGCCTGTTCATTTCAGCAGGACCAACAGAAACTAAGGTGGTCTCTTCCAGCACTATCTTTCCATCATCTCAGTGTGATCTGAGCCATGCCCTTCAAAGGTGCAATTATACAACACACACATCTACTTGGAAGAACAATCTGTAAAAGAAACGTATTTTATTAACTCCTTTCACCAACTTTTAAGCACTTTTACTTCTTTTCTGTCATTGCAGATACTAAAATGCAAAATTAAAATGCATCAAAAACCCCAGACTCACGTATTTTCTAAAATATCTCTCTCACCTGGATAAGAAATACTTGATAATGATTCTATAGTATTTATTTTAGGGAGGGAGAGGTTTGTTTGTTTTCCCTTGTGTACTTTTGAGACACATGGAGTTAATAAGTGAATTTTTAAAAAAATAACTCCCCATGGAAAAAAAATCTAACTGAAAAATGACTCCTGAAATAGTAACATCTAGGGGAGTTCCGCACGCACAGTAGGGAATAAATATTGCAAATTTCTCCTTTTGTATTTCTTAAGCTGTCTCAATAAACCAAACTAAACCAAATAAGCAACTTGACAATAATTTTAAAAAACCTGGCATGTTTTTTATTACAAAAATTAAGTTATTCCCTCCACGGCTTTAGCACGAATTTTAATGTCTTAAGTGTCTCTCTGCACTCTTCATTTCACTAACTTATCATTAGCATGCACCTATCTGTAAAAGGAAGAGGCGTGTTTCTGGAAGAAGGCTGCACTAAACAACAGCCAAGCCTATGATTACTGTGGCTATTTCTATACAATCAGGAGCTGAAGTACAGAAAGACATACATCCAAACTAATTTTCACGTAGCTAAGTCTGGCGGTAGCTAGTTCTGACAGTAAGAGCAATACAGACCTGAACAGCAACTGGGTAAACTTAGCAGGTTACTTGTTCTACAATACATGAATGAATGAAACCCAATCTATCACCTGCACAACTAAACAATTGATAGGGCTGGTATACTATATATCTACTACAACTATGCCTGATGATTAGAGTGTAGACTGCATATAATCCTACTAACAGAAGAGCTGACAACATCCCTGTTACACACATACCTACTACTGTGAAATAAGAGTCTAAACCCATGGAGAAAACATAAGTAAAGACAAAGAGAAAGATAAGCATTTTTAAAAAATATTCTGTGTTCAGGGACACTACAATCAATAGGACCTCCAGCATTGTATTGTGTTACGGCACAGACCCGTGGTTATTCAAAAGAACTCTAAAGCACTTCCCAAGCAGGTTTTTCTGATTTTTAAAAACTTCCCCAACACGTGACTGATTGCCATTTTAAAGACAATACAGTTTGAGCCTGCAGTGCACACACAAACACCCAACAAACCAACAACCACCAAAATGCATTGTACAAGTCTTAAGGAATGTGACAAAACAGTATTTATTAGGCAGTAGTTAGTGTCAGAGGACATGGACCAGGAGCAGCTCAAGATGCATAGATGGCTCTGGATTTTGGATTAGCCCTTGATTTTGAAAATTGCATTTCTACAGTGCTTATGAAGGAAGTGATACAACTCAACATTGGTGTTTTCATGGCATTGAAGACACAACCATCTTGTTGTATTCTTATCTCAGGAGCAGTACAGATATACACATTACTGCCTGCTGCCTTCAGTATTTTTTTGAGGTAGAGAACTATTTAATCTACTGAGAAGTGCTTAAAGCCAACAAAGTGTATGAGTCACAAATAAAAACTGTAGCTTTTTCTCATTCTAATTATACACTTAGGTGGTACACATCTGCTGGGACAGATTTACAACTGAAGAAGACCAGAGAAATATTCTAAAATTAACATTTGGGTATTTCAGAATGGATTAAAAAAATTGGAAGAGTTGTGCTACGTGACATCATAGGCAATATTGTCCTTAATAAAAAGGTAAAGCGTTGGAGATTTGTAGCATTTTGCCTGTGTGTATGTACACCTTGAACTACTAGATTTTCATGCTTATAATTATTTTAAACACAGATAACAGGAACACATTACTATTTACATATGCATATTATAATAATACATATGTTGCAGTTCAACAGGAATTAATCACTGTCACCAACTTATTTTTTGAACCTTAGAATGAATTATTTTCAGTATATAACAAATTTGGTAGCTTAGCATATTTAATCTACATTTACCGTGTCAAATGTTGCAAGACTGTAGGAAAACTGGACAAAATAGGCTTTTTAGAAAATGTTCCTATTTAAGTTGACCATTTGGAAATTAAAGTGACTGCAAAATTTGATGCTTTTAGAAAACTACAATATTAATAATTTGTAGTCACAGTTTAAAACTATATTTTATATAGTTTTATTAATACTGTCCTAAAAGCTTTCATACTTAGCAAGCAACACTCATACAATAACTCATATAAGCATCAAATCAGTGACAGAGGTATAGCATATATATTCTGATATAACTTCCACAAAAAGTCCAAAATACATACAAGTTATTCAGTGAAGGAAAACAAGTATATCGGACTTTAAAACCAGCTGCTTTTCGATGCAAATATTTGGCATTAACAGCGCTTAAAATATTTTGCTTGCTGACGAGTGAGGAATCTTTTTTATTTAAAAGGAATACTCTGATTTTAAGATGCTTAAAATGAATACACATTCAAATAATTCTTGAACTTTTTAGTCTAATAAATTAGATATGGTCTAAGTAAGATCTGAGCACAGATCTGCAGCACATTTATATGTTTAGAGACAGGTATAATAGTATTTGCAGAATATGCACTAAGTCAAACACCATTTTTAACAGAAGCATTAAAATGGCAGATCAAACTCTTCAGTCCCTTGATAATTATAGCCACATAAATGACAGCATTTTGATTCAGTTTAATGGATTTTTTTTAACCTTACTATGCAATGATGTCAGTCTCAACACATTCCTTAGAAGTCTCAACACTGTCATTCTGATGAACAGAGAAACCTTAAATTTACACAAATCAAAGGCCTTAATTGTATAGTCTTTTATCAAGTGAAACTCAGTACAATGTCAAGAAAAATAGTTTACTTTCTCTACTCATTGCAACTTCTCTAAAACACTAATATACATTAAATCTAAAGTAAACTACTAGCAGTTTACACCACCAGTGAACACCTTGTCCTTAAAACTAATACTGAAAGAGCAACTGAAATATAGTCTGCTAGCTAGGGTTGGTAATAAATTTTATTTAGAAGCTTCCTCTTTTCTGAGTCAATTCAGATGTATTTTAAAAGAAAAACTAATTTGCCATTTCTGTTTCTCCATCTGTCTCTCTCCCTCCCTTAACCATCTTTGGAGAAGAGCAATAAGGAATGTGACTTAGCACTCTTCTATTACAGAGGCAAAGGACAAAGGAAGATTTTCAGTGTTGACTCACCAGTTAAGATGAATGTAATTGTTACCACCACCCAACCCTGAAGGGGATATCCTTTCCTGACAAAAGCTGGTAGAACACTTGTAATGGTCAGAAAAGTTCAGTTGTGCAGAAAGGGCTGAATTTGAGGAATTCACACAACAGAATATATAGAACTAGAAATAATTTTAGAAATACCACTGAGCTTTACCTTTCTGATCTTCTGTATCTTATTGTGTCTTGTCTCCACTGAACAGTGGTGGAAAAATACCACCATATGCACACACACATAAATACAGATAGATAGATATGCCCATATATACATATACACCTAAGTTCTGATTCTGACAACGTATCACTTGATACATTTCGCAGATGAAATCAGAAAAGTGAGATAGAGCTCTTCCTTCCCAAATGCTACAAACACTTAGAAGTTGCATGGTTGTTCTCCTTCCTCTAGCCCACTGTTCCTGACATTCCTTTACCACAGTTAGCTCAGTTTATGAAGTTATGACTGCTATTTGAGAGCTATGGAAATGCAGGGCACTGCCAATGATGTAAAGTAAGGCACTGAGTTAGAACATCAAATAATTTTCAAACTTGATGAGAATATGATTGAGTGGGTATGAAAAACTAGATTCATTAAATCATGCCATAGACTCTTAATCAAAACACCTAATTAACTAGGAACCTACTTGTCCATGACTCTCCCTAGAGTATGAAGAAACTGATGGGCTCATCGTGACAGCTGGAAAAGAGATTGCATGGAAGTTTTTGGAGGGAAGTGGCGGGGGCAGTTTTTTTCTTAAACACAGATCAAGTTTACAGTGCATCTCAAAAAAATAATTGCACCTGTGCGAAGGGGAACAACATCCTGCAACACAAAGGCAAGAAAGAACCATCATGGTAGACAAAAAAATAGAAGCATTCTCATGTAAGAAAGTAATTGTGCAACTACCACCCTGAGGACCTAAGTTTCTCACTTTCCTTTTCAACACTGAGGAATGCAAGTTATTGGTGTTTGGCTGGACTACTGAACAAGGCATCAGAGAGTGACAGTGTCCTTCAGCAAGTACAAGATGTTCAGCTGAGTTATATACAAGAGCCACTACTTACTTCCAGACTGTGAAAGGTAATGAGCACAACTCTGCCTTTTTATGGTCTTTTTATTTCAGGAAAATTAGATTAAATACTACATTTCTAGTGATCACGACTTAAAAAAGACCCAACCCAACAACCTTAAGGAGAACATCCTGTACTTGCAACTGAGTTGCCACAGGTTACAATTTTAGATTACTTTTTTTTTTGCTGACCTTGATGAAAACCTCCTCGTACAGCTTAGCAGAGATTGTACTGAGTTACTATGCTCAACCTCTGGATAACAAGAAAGAAATTAAATGGAAAATCATAGTACTTTGCTGCATCAGAATTAAGACCTCAAAGAAAGTGTCCAGAACTTCATTTTTCTAACTGCTCAAACTGTAGATTTGTACATCACAAACACTAAGTATTTGCCCTGCAGGATTGACATGAGTATGACTGAACATCTGAGGCACTTTTCTGTGGCTGATCTTTTATAAAGGATTCAGAAATTAGCCTAGAGACCATTTCACAAAATTCCAGGAAAAGATAAACATGAACCTACCAGCAGACCCCAGGGAAATGAGAACAAGCATTTTGATTAGCTGTAAGTTTGACAAATCATGGATATTTTTGAAAATCCAAAATAAAATCTATTAAATACTAGGGTCACAGTAGATTTGGAACATTAAATAAAACAACGTATTCTTTGCTGTGCAAATATGTGATTAATCCCTTGGCCCAAATCTACAGTTTTTACCAAATCTAAACTTGCCAAGAAGTAATTTTGCTTTGATGATGACTACAGGATTTAACTCAAACCATACGACAGAAACAATACCATAGAATAGAAAACTCGGTAGGAAAGTATCCATTTTTACTGCATTCCTAGCATATTGTGGAGTTTTGTTAAACTGAAAAATTGTTCTAAAAATCTAGAGTAACACCTTAATGTTCGAGATACTTCAAATTTACTTCAGTTAATACTGTAAGTAATCACTGATACAGGTATCGGACTTTACATAAAAGCAAGCCGTGTCAGCATGTCACATAGAGAACTTGAAATCACTTACGAAGGAGTCCACAGGGGAGGTTTAGGTTGGATATTAGGAAAAGGTTCTTCCCCGAGGGTGGTCGGGCACTGGAACAGACTTCCCAGTGCAACGGTCATGGTACCAAGCCTCAGAACTCACAGAGCCTTTGGAAAATGCTCTCAGGCACGTGGTGGG
This sequence comes from Atrichornis clamosus, assembly GCA_013400975.1. Classification (NCBI taxonomy): domain Eukaryota; kingdom Metazoa; phylum Chordata; class Aves; order Passeriformes; family Menuridae; genus Atrichornis; species Atrichornis clamosus. The sequence continues at coordinate 76,315 of WBMZ01013558.1, forward strand.
ATTCTTGGGGTGTTCTGTGAAGGACCAGGAGCCCTAGTTCAATGATCCTTGTGGGTCCCTTTCAACTCAGGATATTCTATGATTCTATGAACTACAAACCAAGTGTGAACTGAAGAGAAATGCAAAGACAATATAAAATTAAAGCACCTTGTCTCAAACTTAATTAATTTGGTCACACTCATAAGTATGAGTTCAAAGGGAGAGGATGGACATAGTTGGAATTATAAATACAGGAAGCAGCATTTTAGCTGTTTCTTAAGGTACATGATTCCTGTACGGAGTTAACCCAACCTAGAAAGAACAGGTAGTGCTGAGCACAAGACAAGGATAAAGCACAGGCATTCCGAAGGGAAGGAAATGCAATGTTTCTATTGCATTAGGTATTTAATCATATTTCCCAAGACAGAAAAAGAAGGAAATAACTATACAGTAAACACATTTATAAACAGGTGTTCTAACAATAACATATAGAACTCTATTTTGACCAATCTTTCCTTTCTAATAATCTTAAGCAGTTACAGCTAGCATTATTGCTACTCAAGAGCTCTGTTGTCCCTACTAAGGCAGCATTTACGCTTCAGTTGACAACATTACATAAGAGCAGACATGTAACCCCTTAAAGATTATTTGTGGGGAGTTCCTTATAAACTGAGATTATTTATTTGGCTCTATGACCAAAGCAATATACCAGTTCTCCCAATCCACATTCTGATAGGAGGCCATTTGGTACTACTACTCTGCAGATATAAATGACTCATTAATGCTCTGGGAAGGGAAAAAGAAGAAAGAAGTTGTGATTGCAGCTAAGTCAAAGACACATCATGGATGTGATGCATCTTATGGCCTTAACTTACACTAATTCCATTTGTAATTGAATATTTAGAACACTACTTCAATAGACTAAACCAAATGTTCCTTAAATCAAAGATCTCACCCAGAAACAACCTTTGAGAAACCTGAAAAACAAATGGTATTCTGTTTCTAAAGACCTCAATACACTGGACTGACCCTCACATGCTATGGTATCCAATAAGAGGCAGGATGTATTCATCTGTTAGGACAGAAGCTTTCTGATAAACTGAAACCACCACTTTAGAAACTACTAAAAAAAATGCCTGAAGCAGAGAAAGACATCTCACTTCCTAAGCATCAAATAGTATCTTTAAGGAAAGCAGCAAGAGGAGCTTGAAGGCATCTTGTGATGTTAGATTTTCACACCTGTTACCTTGCTTCCGCAAAAACAAAGTCAGTCCATGACCAATTATGTCTGCTTTGAGCAAAGTGTTGGACTAAATGATTTCTTGAAGGAGGTCCAATGCAAACTAATTATTCTTTTATGCTAAGATTCCTTCATTCTTATAATGACAACACTGCTCATTTCCAAGGTGAAGAAGTTGGAAAGTCATCATCAAGAAGATAACAGAGAAAGCCTACCACCTAGCTTTTGAAAATAAAACCAGCAAATCCCTATGCTCCAGCAACTTCATCATTCCCTTTCTAAAGGGAGATCTAAATATGGACAAGACCTGAAGGTAGGAAGATTTGTTTGGTGTGATGGTTTATTTTGTTTTAAGGAGTAGGGCTTTTGTTTGTTTTTTAAACCAGGACAACCTAGAAATCAGAAAAGGGAGAGACTTGGCAAAGAGATGGAAACTAGTATTTGATCTTAAAAAACAAGAAAAAGCATAGCGTCACGGGGGGCAATAGCATACGGTTTTAGTTTGAAATTGTCAGACTTAGTTTTGACTTTAGGTGTTTTGGCTGAGGTGTCTGTGGGCTCATTAAAGGAATGCACATGGTAAACTTCTTGTGGATGTCCTCACTAAATATTAAGAGTCTAAATCTTTGGCTTTAACCTAAGGTTGATAATCTGGCCCTCTTATAGCATTCCTCTCTACTCAACTAAAAATGAAGTTGACTCAGCTAATCAGAACAGATATTAATCTTGATGAGTGGTCTCTCTCCAGATGGAATGAATGCAGCAAGGGGCTCTTAGATTTCGTCTACGTAACGAAAAAGCACCTTGGCCTATGCTGGGATTTGTAAAGCGTTTTAGTTATACTGTACAATGATATCCTAATGAAATTCTAGAAGAGGCCTGCAACAAACGATGTAAAGCTTAGGTTTTATTTTGACATGGTGAAGCAATCTGCTGTCTAGCAAGCAATGTCAAAAATAACTCCTGTAAGAAAATTAAATACAATAGCTTCCTTTACGACTCAAAGATATTTAGCTGAAGTACTTACCTAAATACAGAAAGAACATATATATTTGAACCAAAACTACTAGCTAATGAAGAGTTTTTCTTATTATGGCCAGTCCCATTAATAAATTGGTCACCTCAGAAGAATGAAACTACATCTTCGGAGATGTTATACTGCTTAGCTCTGAACTTTCAAATATGTTTCCTAACTCTGAAATCTATCTAACACAATACTACATATCATAGCATCAGAAAGTCTAGATCTGTAAAGGTGGTCATGGTTTTCTGACTTCCAGATGAATTATCTGTGATACCATGAATATGTCATATAAAATATAGCTTTTCAATAAAAAGGGACAGTTCACAGGAAACTAAAACCACCTCACATTAACAGATGGTAAAGCATTTTAAAAATACTAGTATTATTACTCAAACATGCTTTTCATTTATAATGTCTAAAAAAATTGCCTTTTACAATAAACTTACAAAAAGAAGTTCATATATTTAAAAATAAGTATTTGTTAATCCATGAAAACATGGCTCTTCAAAGCCCTTTATGTCTAGCAGATTCCACGATTCAAAGGAGGATAGCATTCTCAGGGATGTGTGTGAGGTAGGTAGCATTACAGTCATTTGGGTTTTTAATTTTTTTTTTTGCATCATGAGATGGACAAATCAACATATGAAACTAATTTCCAATGTGGCAACACCTGGGAACTTCATCTGAGTTATACATAGCTTTTCTCCACATTTCCAAGCCCTACTTTAATATGTGAACTAAGATGTTGCCTTCCTTATTCTCAAAAGCTCCAGTGCTTCCGCTCTTGACATAAACAGTAAAAAAGTGCAAGTGATAGAAGCAATTTGTTTTACTTCTATTATTCACAGATTTATAGTAGAATTATAAGTGTTCAACAAAACGACATTTCACCTGCAAACTATAAAGTGGCTAGGAAAGTCAAAACCAGCAGATGTCTGCAATGGAATAATTTGCATTGGAAAAGGCATCCAGAAAGATCAAAGCAGAGAAAGCCAGAACTTACCTAATTCACAGCTGTTGACAGTAAGAATTTACTTTCTTACTAGTTCATCAGTATATCAAGTGTCATTGATATCCCTTCATCCGTCTTAACCCCTTTTCTCTTCATTCTTTCCGAATAGTGACTTTGGGTTAGGTTTAGATTTAGCAGTTGGATTTTCTTTTTTTGAAATATTTTTACTGAGGTTATTCAAATGAAATTGACTTACAAAGCTTTAGGGATTACTGCTATTAAAACTTGCTAAACATTAGATTATGTTAGAAGACAAACAGATCACGGGTCCAGAAAATGTCAACAGCCACAGGACTGATACATGGAAAACATACGACATTGAAGAAGACGAGACATATTCCAAAGGCAGCTAAATTACTCTAAGCTTGAAAATGACCTTGAAATTCCTACTAATCCATTTTTCCATTAGGAAACAAAAATAATTTTATAAGTGACACTAGACAAACTTGTGAAATATGCCTTTCAGTTCTACATACCATAGCTCAGTCATAACATCTGGCAAGCAAAAGATATATCTCATCAATAAAGAATAACTCCTATACAAAAAAGACTACTTGACAAGCTCTTCCATTTCAATAAACAAGTATACCAAGTATAAGAAATCAGATGGTCCTGGAATGCTGCATACTCCCAGGCACTCAGAAGTACTGATATGCATAATGGAAGTTCACGAATGACCAGCATTTTAATATTCTTCCTATTCTTACTTCCCATTTACGACAACACACGCTAATCACTAAAACACATTGCAAGGTTAAAAAAAAAAGTAAAACATTATCACACGTATCTCAATAAACCTGAATTAATTTAGATTCACATATGTCAGAAGACACAATATAGCTTTTGCTTCAATTTTACTGTTTTGCTAGCTCATGAAGGAAGTATATACACCTCTTGTGAAATACAATTTCCAAATGATTTAATGACAATTAGAAAAGCAGACAGCTATAATAAACATTTTAAAAAGAACTGATTAAAAAAGCATCTCAAACCTCAAGCATACTGCATGAGTGAGCAGTTCCTTATTCACAGTTGCATTATACAGCAAAATGGAAGGATGCAAGTTGCAATCATCAGGTATCCTCTATGAAAGTAATTTCCTTATTTCATCATCATTTTTCGTTAATGCAAGTTTCTTACATTAATTCTTACATTGTTCTTTTTTTCAGACACCGAACACCTTCTTAAACAGCGTGCTAACGCAGCCTTTGCAATCTCTCTTTGGTGCTTAAAATTACTAAATGACACCCAGGAGAATTTCCCGGCTCCGATGCACGCTCCTGCAGGCTGTGCGAGGACGCTGCGGCCGGGTCCCCGCGAAGCCCTCGTGACCCCTCGCCCAGCACGCGGCTATTGAGGGGTAGGCGGCGGCAACCAACGGCAGTGGCCCCGCGGCGGGGAGGGACGCGCCAGACCAGGCAGACACCGCTCTCGGTGTGCGAAGGGCGGCAGGGGCACCCCCGGGCAGCGGCGGAAGCACCCCTGGGGCAGTAGCGGGACCACCCCCGGGGCAGGGGCACTCCCCGCGCTCCCCCGCCCTAGCGGAGAGAAGCCGGACGAGGGCCCAAGGCCGCGCCGCGGCTCCCGCCGGGCCTGGACTGGGCCCGACGAACGACAGGGGGCGCCTCACAGCCCTCCTCCCCCGCCCCGCGCGGACCCCGGGGGAGGGGAGTGCGCCGCCGGGCTTCGCCGCTCCCCCGCTCCGAGCCGCCCTCAGCACCACCCGCCCCCGGCCGGGGCCTCACCCGCTGTTGTCGCTACAGACACCCTCCGCGGCTCCCTGCGGGATCTGGCGGCGAAGAGGTGAGGAACGGCGGGGCTCGGCGCGGCCGCGGCACGGGCCCCACTCCGGCCGCTCCCGCTGCATGGAGGGGGAAGGGCCGGCCGGAGCAAGGGGAGATGAGGGGGCGTGGAGGAGCAGAGCCAGGACGGCACGGGCTGGGGAAGGAAGGGGGAAGAGCGGACGCGGAGTTCAGCGCCGGCGGGAGCGCGGGGGCCGCTGCCGCCGCCTCATACCCGCTCGCGCCGCATCGGGCCCGCGCCGCCGCCCG
>WBMZ01013559.1:4050-25158 GCA_013400975.1 Atrichornis clamosus
TGATCAGAGGGATGGAGCAGCTCTGCTGTGAGGAAAGGCTGGGAGAGCTGGGATTGCTCAGCCTGGAGAAGAGAAGGCTCTGGGGTGACCTCATTGTGGCCTTCCAGGACCTGAAGGAGCTGACAGGAGAGATGGGGAAGGACAAATTGCAAGGGCGTGGTGTGACAGGACAAGGGGGAGTGGCTTCCCACTGCCAGAGGTCAGGGATAGATGGGATATTGGGAAGGAATTCCTCCCTGTGAGGGTGGGGAGGAGGGTTACCCAGAGAAGCTGTCGCTGCCCCTGAATCCCTGGAAGTGTCCAAGGCCCGGTTGGCCGGGGCTTGGAGCACCCTGGGATAGTGGGAGGTGTCCCTGCCCATGGCAGGGGTGGAACTGGATGAGCTTTAAGTTCCCTTCCAACCCAAACCATTCCATGACTCCATGTTACAGTCAGTTCATGGATTCTTTGTCCCTTCCTAAATGGATCACAGGATGTTTTTGGAACACTGCAATTAAAAAATAACTCTAAAAGACTTCAGCTCCAACCCACTTGTTGGCTCTGCTGTGGCCAAGTGGCAGCGAGGTCACTTCCTTGTGACTCATCTTGGGCTCTTTGGGGGAAACAGGAGAGTTTTGGAAGCTCTTTTAGTGGCCACTCAGATTTTGCAACACTGCCTGAAGTGTTTTCTCATCCCCACATGGAAATGAGCAATTCTGCTTCGGTTTCACCACCTGTAAACATGAAGTTGCAGCAGATTTTTGCAGCCTGCAAGGAATCACAAGGATAACAGGGAAATTTGAGGATGGTAATTCTGTTCTCAGCTGGCCCGTTACCTCCCAGTGTGTTCCAGGGAGCTTGGGAAGCAGCTGCCTTTGTGGGATATGGATGTGCTGGTTTATTACCATGGCTTGTGCTCCCTCTTCGTCACAGAATCCCGGCATGGTTTGAGTTGGAAGGGACCTTAAAGCTCACCTGCCACGAGCAGGGACACCTTCCACTGGATCTCCCACTGAAATGGGATTTCATGCATTCCATACTCTGCGTTGCCAAATGGGCTTTTTCTCTTGGATGAGCATAATGTATTCCTTAGCCTGGATCAGTCTCTGTTCCGTGACTCCTCCGTGTCTCCAGTCCCCAGCTTTCAGTTCACTGCTCCAGTCTGTAAGGCCACACTCGGAGCACACTCTGTGCTGTCTGTGGACAGCAGGAAGGAGGGAGCTGGGAAGCCTGGGGTGAGCTGCTGCAGAGTGTCTGCTTTTCCCTCAGAAAGCACGACAGGGCCGCATTCCCTTTCCAGACTGAACCAAATGTTCAGACTTCCCTCGTAATTCCATTCATGCAGAGCACACAGGGGCTGCTTTACCCTCCTTTCCTTATTTGTCCAAAATATGACTCCTTCCCCACAAGCGTTTCCTCGCTGCATTCCTGAGCCTCAGCCCGTCAGAGTGGCCATCTGTTCACTCAGGGAAGCTCCAGCCTCGGCACTGCCTGCTGCTTCCCAGGGCCCAGCCTGATTCCAGAGCGAGAGGTGGACTGTGGATCCATAGCTTTGGTTGTAGCTGTTTTCTTCCCTGGAGAAGAGAAGGCTCCAGGGAGACTTGGAGCGCTTTCTAGTGCCTAAAGGGGCTGCAGGAGAGCTGGAGAGGGACAAGGGCATGGAGTGACAGAACAAGGGGGAATGGCTTCCCACTGCCAGAGGGCAGGGCTAGATGGAATATTGGGAAGGAATCCTTCCCTGTGAGGGTGGGGAGGCCCTGGCACAGGGTGCCCAGAGCAGCTGTGGCTGCCCCATCCCTGGAAGTGTCCAAGGCCGGGTTGGATGGGGCTTGGAGCAACCTGGGATAGTGGAAGGTGTCCCTGCCCATGGTGTGTAGGTGGGACTGGATGATTTTTAAGCTCCCTTCCAACCCAAACCATTCCATGGTTTTCTTCCCGCCGTTGTCCTGAGCTCCAGGGGCGGGGCTGTGCCGCACCCTCCGCTCCCACTCCCCATTCCAACCTCCCACTCCCCATTCCATCGTGTCCATCAGCAGTGTGACTGTCAAGGCCTGTTGCCCTGCTCACCTCAGCTTGTCCCCACCCTGGCCCTTGCTGTGTCCCCAGGCTGGATCCTGATCGACCGCTGCGGGAAGCACTTTGGGACCATCCTGAACTACCTGCGGGACGGGGCCGTGCCGCTCCCGGAGAGCCGCAGGGAGATCGAGGAGCTGCTGGCTGAGGCCAAGTACTACCTGGTGCAGGGGCTGGTGGACGAGTGCCAGGCAGCCCTGCAGGTGGGCACGGGGCTCCGGGGGGGTCAGGGCAGTTTTTTGGGGTGATTTGGGAGGTTGGGATGAAATTGGGATTGTTGGTGTTGCCGTCTGCTGGAGTGTGGTCACATCCAGGAAAACCAGCTTTTCCCAGAGCTGCTGGGAGTCCTGCTGTGTTCTTTGTTGTGCTCTGGGGGTCCCGTCTTGGGTTTGATGCCACTGCCCCTGGTGTTCAGTCTGAGTGAAGCCCCATTCCACATCCTGCCTTTCAACTGGGCACAGGACATTCAGTGGTGGAGAGCGGGAATGGACATTCCCAGAGGAATAGTGCCCAGCCAGCCACGGCTCAGAAACCACCACTGGGACAGACTGGTCACTGCACAGATCCTGCAGGACATTCCCAGGAAGTGTGGGTGTGCCCTGGGATCTGTTGTCATTCAGCTGCTCTTTGGTTCTTGCTCCCCCAGAACAAGGACACCTACGAGCCCTTCTGCAAGGTCCCGGTGATCACCTCCTCCAAGGAGGAGCAAAAGCTGATTGCAACCTCCAACAAGGTGAGAGAGGCTGGGATGGGCCCTGGAGAGAGCTGGGAGTGTCCACCTGGAGAAGAGAAGGCTCTGGGGAGACCTCAGAGCCCCTTCCAGTGCCTAAAGGGGCTCCAGGAGAGCTGGAGAGGGGCTTTGGACAAGGCCTGGAGTGACAGGACAAGGGGGAATGGATTTGCACTGCCAGAGGGCAGGGATAGATGGGATCTTGGGAAAGAATTCTTCCCTGTGAGGGTGGGGAGACCCTGGCACAGGGTGCCCAGAGAAGCTGTGGCTGCCCCATCCCTGGAAGTGTCCAAGGCCAGGTTGGACGGGGCTTGGAGCACCTGGGATAGTGGGAGGTGCCCCTGCCCATGGCAGGGAGTTTTGATAAGTAAGAGAGAAGGTAAGAACAGATGAGGATGCAGCCCCAGAAGGGGTCAGGAGGGATTGCAGCCCTATTACCAACCTGTACATCCCAGGTTTGCAGCAACACCACCAGAATCCCACTGGGAATTTGTCATGGCAGCCTCTGTGGGTGGGGCCTTGGGCGGGGCTGAGGTTGCAGCTCTGGCTGTGCTCCCTGAACTCGTCTGTGCTTTGTTCTTCACAGCCAGCAGTGAAGCTGCTGTACAACAGAAGCAACAACAAATACTCCTACACCAGGTAAATGACTTCAGCTGGACTTGTTGGAAGTTTCTCATAATTAAATCCACAATAAGCATTTCCTTTTTCTTCCCCCAGACCCAATGACAGATTGCTGTTGGCAGGCACTCCACTTTTTCCCAATTAATTTCAGACTTGAGCCAGAGGGGAGCCTGCTGCCATCACTGGAAGGCTGAGCCTGTGCTATTTCTGTGCCAGAGGAGTTCCTCTAATCCTTAGGTGCAGCTGGCAGAGGCTCCTGGCCAAGTGCTGTCTGCATTCCCATGGATTGCAGCGTGGTGGTTGAGCACAGGGAGCTCAGCGGGTGCTGAAATCATCAAGTTGGGGGCCTTGTCCCATTTTTCTTATTCCCTGATAAGTTGTGTGGCAAAACAGTGTCCGTCCAGCTGGTGCTGAGCTCGGGAATGGTTTGATTTGGCTGATAGGATTTTGCACAGGGGTGAAATGGCCTTGGACAGTTGTTCATGGGGCTGTTGCTGTTGTTTTGCTGCTGTTTCAGCAGCAGGTTTTCCTGCCCAGAGCAGTGAAGTAGTAAGAGGAAATAGTGGGAATTAATTTATTGGGTTTGCCCCATTCCTGGAAGTGTCCAAGGCCAGGTTGGATGGGCTTGGAGCAACCTGGGATAGTGGAAGGTGTCCCTGCCATGGCAGGGAGTGGAACTGGATGGGCTTTAAGTTCCCTCCAACCCGACCCACCCTGGGGCTCTGTGACGCAGGAATCTGGGCGCTCAGGGCTGTAAATGCTCGCTGTTCCCTGCCCTCTCAATTCCTGCTGCTGCCTCCATCCCCCAGCAACTCTGATGACAACATGCTGAAGAACATCGAGCTGTTTGACAAGCTGTCCCTGCGGTTCAACGGCAGAGTCCTGTTCATCAAGGATGTGATAGGGGACGAGATCTGCTGCTGGTCCTTCTACGGGCAGGGCCGGAAGCTGGCCGAGGTCTGCTGCACCTCCATCGTCTACGCCACCGAGAAGAAGCAGACCAAGGTACAGGAGCGCTGGGAATGCTCCAGCCTGGCACCCTGGCAGCTCAGCAGGCTGACCTTGGTCCCTGGGCAGCGTGTCTGGAGGGCAATCAATGCACTGAGGGTGGAGCAGGGGCTGCACGGCCAGGGCACGGAACTGTGGGCAGTTGTGATGTTCTGTAATGCACTGTGGTATTCCATAATGCACTGTGGTATTCCATAATGCACTGTGACATTCCACAATGTTCCCCTCCAGCTCCTTATCTTTAGACAAACGTGTGCATTTAACCAGGCTTGGGTTTGGGGGTTGCAAGTAGATGATCAGGGGGTTGGTCCCTCCCGACCCAAAACCATTCCGTGGTTGTACATCCCTGCGTAAAGAGGGATCCACTCCTTCCCTGTGTTCTTACCTTTCCCAGGAGAGAGCTGCCTGGTTCTGGTAAAAACCCAGCTGGTTGTTGGTCTCAAAAGATGAAGGCAAATAATGGAACAGAAAGGATTGTGCAATTAGGGAATGGTCACACCAGGAGTCAGGAATTACAACTGAGGTACCTGGGTGCCTGCAGCGAGTGACCTTCTCTTCCCTGGCTGCCAGGTGGAGTTCCCAGAAGCCCGAATTTACGAGGAGACCCTGAACATCCTGCTGTACGAATCCCAGGATGGGAGGGGGCCGGACAATGCCCTCCTGGAAGCCACGGGAGGGGCTGCAGGTCGCTCCCACCACCTGGAGGAGGACGAGGAGCGGGAGCGCATCGAGCGCGTGCGCAGGATCCACATCAAGCGCCCGGACGACAGGGCCCACCTGCACCAGTGAGCCCGGGCTGCCTCCAGCCCTGGGGAAGGGGCTGCCCTGCACCACCAGCAGGCAGCTCCACTCCTGGCCAGCACAGTCTGTACAGTGGGATTTGTACCAAACTCTAGGATATTTGGGGTATTTAAAGGCGGTAGTTGTAGGGCGAGGACAAAGGAGGTTACTGGGCAGCCTGGCTCTGCTGAGCAGCTGGAGGAATGCCCGGAATTTTTAGCACTCTTGTCGTTGCTGTTTTGTGCTGGAGAGGAGGAGGCCTGGCTTCCTGGGGCTTTGGTGATGATCCTGCACTTTAAAACCAAACCAACAAACAGAAGTCCAGCCAGCCACCCTCCTTCTCTCCAGGCACTCCCTGACCCTCCTGGGCATGGGGGAAAGACAGAGATCTGGACCTGGAGCTGCTGCACAGCTCCCTTGCTCCTGGGAGGGAACTTGGGTGACTCCCCATAGGACAAGTGGCACAGGCTGAGGAGGTTCCTGGAGTCTGGGGTGCAGGGACCCCTCAGAGCCATGGGAGGGAACAGGGGGCTGCTCCCTTGGGCCTGGCTGTGGCTCCCCACAGCTCCCAGGACCTGCTTCTCCAAGGGTTCAGTGGAGCTTCTGCAGCACTGAGCTGAGGAGACCCATCCTTGCTTTATCCCTACGGTTCAAGGTTAATATTCCTCCAAAAGGAGGAGGATCAGGAGCAAATTGTCCACGGTTGGGAGTGATGTTGGTACTGGTCAGTGCTTGGAGCTTCTGCCTGACCTGGATCTCAGCTGGGGCTTGGTTTCCAGCAGCTCCCAGGTCAGCTCCCAGGTAAGAGGGGTCACAGCAGGAATCCCCCTGTGCCAGGGGTTGTTGGTGGGAGGCAGCAGCCCTGGTTCCCTTCTGGAACTGATCCAGGAGCATTGCCAGGCTCTGAGGAGGGGGAAGAGTTGCAGAGAATGACCCAGAGGCAGATATCCCATGTTTGACTTCATCCTGAGTGTATTCCAAGTCTTTCCAGCCATGGCAGCTGTGTGTGGAAGGGCAGAGCCTGGAGAAGGCTGCTGCAGTCTGGTTTTCTGTGAGTGCTTTTCTCTTGGCAATGAATATTTTATCTACCTCCTCGTCTCCTGTTGCCTGGTGTGGAGTCCAGTGACAGTGATGGTGGGAGAGGTGGGATCATTCCCTAGGGCTGGAACAGAGCCACAGCTGGGACAGAGAGAAACCCGAGGTAGGAAGTGTTAAACTTGCACTGCAGCACATCGTGGCTGACACCAGAGCACTCTGCCCTGGCCTAGAGTTTCTTCTGACCCTTTCTCTGGAATATTTTAGCACTGGCTTTAACAGACTCCTCTGGAGCAGGAGCTCCACATTCCTGCTCCAGGGATCCCTGCTCCTGGTTCAGGGCATGTGAGCAGTGTGAAGACCAAAGGTGTTGCAGCAGCACCAGCCACGTTCTTCTGTTCCACAGAGCAGTTCCAGCCCATTTCCACCAGGAAGTGTTTGTAGAGCTCAGAGATCTCAAAGTTAAGCTGGGGCCATGTTCCTAGGAACCAAAGACTTCTCCACCCTGCAGGTGGGGGTATTGGACCTGGCCCCTCTCCTCTTTCTCCTGCAGCTCCTGATTGCTCATTGAGAGCTCCACAGTTTCCCTGGGCTTCAGCAGCTTCAGCTCTGTCCTGGCACCTCAGGGCCTCCACTTGGAGTTGTGCTTACCCCTGTTTGCAGCAGCCTTTGGGTTTGGAGCAGTGCGGAGGGTGAAGAACCAGTGCCTGTCCCCTCTCCCCTCGGGGCTGGGATGAGCTGGGAGCGAGGCAGGGAATCCTGGATTGCACTGTGCGCTTTGGCACTTTCTGGTGTGATACTGGGCTGTTACTGGGCTGTCACTGGGCAGCCCTGCTGCCCCCAAGGGGTCCAGGCTCTGTCCCAGCCGTGGGTGACAGGGGCCACCAGCCCTGCAGCAAACCCTGCTCCCTCCAGCTGGGAGCTGCTCTCAGGAGGGCCAGGGCAGCTCATCCTCAGCTCTGAGCCCAGACCAAACCCAGCCCCAGGAGGTGACAGCAGGACTGAGCACTGACAGGTCACAGCTCTGTGATTAACTTCTCTGTAAATAGATTCTTAACTGGCTTCAAGCTTTCAGGTTATGCAAACTAAGTTCTTAAAAACCAGGGGAGGGCTGTTTTTAATCTTTGTCCAGCACTTTGTAGAACTGTTGCTTTAGTAAAGTCACTCCAGGAGAGTTCAAGTTGCGATTTCACTTTTGTCACTGCATTTGTGGGCAGACTCTGCCTTAGCTCCCTCCTGGGCCCCCCCTCTGGCTGCTGGGGTGGTGCAGCCAGGCTGTGCTGGCCTGGGCAGTGACCTCTCCTGCTGTCCCTGGCCTGGCTCTGGTCCTGGCCCTGCACAAAGCTCTCAGTCCTGAGCCTCGTTACCCTGAGTGGTTTTGTCCTGAGCTCCCAGCTGCAGGTGGGGCTCAGGGCAGGTGTCCTGGGCACAAGCAGCTCTCCGGATTATCCTTCCCAGAGCCAGGGAGGGCAGGCCTGGCTGCTTCCCTTCTCCGGCCCCAGCAGTGACAGCACAGCCCAGGACAGCTGGAAAAGCTCCCTGGGAAGGGATTTGGGCACCCCCAGCTCCTGCCACAGGGGGGGCTGTATGAGGGGGACGGGGCCCAGCCCTGGTGTCCCCTTCCCACCTGTGGCACCAAAGCAGCTGCTCCTGCACTTCCACAAGGTGGGGTTGGACCCCCCTGAGCCCCAGCACCTGGGGAAGGCTCCAAGCTCCCATCCTACCTTAGAGCAAAGTGTAGGTGGAACCTGTCAGTCTTAATGGAATTGTTTCATGGACAACAGCAAATTCCTGTTCTGTACAATCATTCCCACCTGTCCATACTTATGCACAGAACAAGCTTCAGCTGGATTCCAGTGTATGGTTGATGTTTGCAATATGTACTTTGTTTTTTTTAATATAACACAATAAATTAGACGATCTTTCATATTTACATGCGAGTCCCTTTATTACTTGCTTGAAACTTGATGTCCTCGTGGGCTCTGGGACTGGAGGAACTTTTGGGAGGAAATACCACACCTCCATCCTAATTCATGTCCTAATAATTGGTTTGACCTCCCAGCCCTGCTGTCGGGAGAGGCCCCAGCTTTTGGGACTCTCTCTGGCCCCTCTGCCGTGAGGGGTTTTCAGAGCAGGGTTAACATCACTGATCTGCTCTTTTTGCACCTCTCCTGAGTAGTGACTCAGAGTACAGCTAAAGAAGCCTTTGGGCTTCTGTCTTAATCCTTCCTGACATCTCAGAGATGGGGATTCTACCTGGGAACTGCAGCTTTGGGACTAAATGTCCCCGTGACCGTGTAACGAGCGTGTGCCCCTGGGAATGTTCCAGCAACACCAGGGATTTTATTTCGCTACTGTTGAACGGTTTGAAGCTATAAATAAAAAAAAAAAAGCCTAAAAGATGCAAACAAACTCTCACATCACAGCAGCCCTGCGGCATCTGAGAGTCCAGGGGAGATGTGAGGGCTGGTCTCATCCTGCAGGCTCCTCTCTGCTCCCAGCCAAGGCAGGGCCTGGGAACAGGAACTGGTTCTCATCAAGACTTTCTCGGGGTTGACACCTGGGAGAGAAGAGGAAGGAGCCATTAGATCAGGAATCCTCGAGGTGCCTGGGAAAAGAGATGGAGGAGTTTCTGTTGCCAGTTGGCACATGGACACGACTCCCTCCCTCTCCAGTCTGCAGGGTGCTACACTTCCACCTGGAATTCTTCCTTGGAGCTGTCAGCTCCTCAGAGGACCTGCTTGGGTGACCAGAAGTGCCTTTCCCCTATCCCCTACCCCATTTCAGGCATAACTTGGTTAAGGGAGGCAGCAAGAGGTGGAAAACATCCTGAGACCTCATTTTTCGGGTGCATGTTGAGTTTGGATCAGGCTCTAAGTGCCCCCACCAGGAGTGAGCCTCGCTCCCCCCTTCCCTGGGACAATTCCTGCCCAATCCCTGGAGCTGCAGCTCCCAGCACAGTTGTGCATGACCTGTCCTGCAGGTGACACTGATGGGGTGGCACTTCCTGCTTTGGGAGAGGACTCAGTTCCTCCTGAGCTCCCAGCAGGAGTGGCTGTGCTCCCTGCAGCTGGAATTCCAAAGCAGGAAGCGCCAGGCGCATCCCTGGGCTCAGGGGAGGCCTTACCACTGTGAGCTGTCCAGTTTTGTCCTTGAAGACCTGGGGCTCCGGCCCCACCGTGAACACCATGGTCCCCTCCTTCCCGGAGCCCACGCGGAACCGGAGGCTGGAAGCACAGAATCCCCCTGGAATGCTCTCCCCACAAGAGGCTTTACTCTAAACCCCCTTTATTTCTGTTCCCTGGGCAAATCTCGTTAGGGGAACAGATCAGAGCCTCCAGCTTAGGAGAATTTCCTAAACAATTGCATTATCCCAGCGAGCCCAGGGCTGATGGATGGAACACGCCTGCCCAGCCCGGGCTTTTGAGTGTTCCTGGTGCAATTAAGCACTGGAAGTTAAGCAGATCTGACCTGGAGGAAAGCACTGAGCACACCAAATCTAATTAGGGCTGAAACGCAAGGGCCAGGCAGAAAAGCTGGAGCAGAAGAGCAGGTTCCACCTGCCAGCTCCAATTCCGGAGAGCTCGGAGACACGGACGGCATCCACCTGCCAGGAGCTGGGGGCTGGCACTGCGAGCATCCTGCAATCACATTTGGGGCCCCAATCCTTCTGGGAGAGGAGCATTTATCCTGAGGTGACCCCCAGCTTTCCAGGTGGCTTTCCAAGGGCTAATGGGATCCGCTGTGGAACCACTAAAGCCACGACCTCACGCCCGGGTCACAACAGAAAACCGGGAAAAAAAGTGAGTTTAAAGACAATCCTCTGTAAATAAGTTGGGCTTTAGGCAGCTCTCAGAGCAGAGCAGCACCCCTGGCAAGGTGCAACCACCATGGAAGCAGGGCTCATTAGCCTGGGAAAATCCAGGGAAAAGTTTGGAATTATTTTTAATATTATTTTCTCTCAGCACATCCCATCTCTTCTCCCCTGTGCCTCTGGAAACCATGGAAACAGAAATGCTGCTGCACCAGACCTGTCCAGCTCCAGGCTGCTGGGGTGGTGGCAGTAGTCATGGCCTGAGTAGTCCAGGCCCAAAAGGGTTTTCCATAAAATAAAGCCCATCCAGCTCCCTGCCTTACCTTCCCTTCACCACCTTAACGAGGCTTTGCTTGTTGGCCAATATGCAGAGCTTGGTCACTGTCTCAAAGATGTGCTCACACTGCAGGATCACGTCTCCCTGGAAGTGAAAAACCAGGGATAAAGGCATCTGGCATCACCCCAGCCTGTGATGGTGCAGAGGAACTCCTTTGGAATGCCTGAGCAGGGAATACCAGGCAGAAGTGACCGCTTTAAGCACCCTATCCTGGGATATTTAGGATTTCTGGGTTCTAAAAAAAAGGCAGGAGCGTGTCCAGAGAAGGGGATGGAGATGGGAAGGGTGTGGAGAATCAGTCCCACAAGGAGAGGTTGAGGGAGCTGGGAATGCTCAGCCGGGAGAAAAGGAAGCTCAGGGGGGACCTTCTCACTCTCCAGAATTCCCTGACAGGCCGGGATTCCAAGGGAAAGTTTTCATGTTGAGACAGCAGGAATGTAAAGGCCTGGCTGATTAAGCGATTAATAAAATCAGGAATTGTGTAATCCCAGGAGTTTATAGGATGATATTAGAAGCATCAGCCCCAGGACCTCACTTCCAACCACCACCTGACAGGAGCCATGTCCCCATTTCCCACCTTCTGCTTGTTGTCCTCGGGAACGTGAATGACCACGATCCCATCGCTCAGGTTACTGGTGGAGATCCCTTCAAAGGAAACCCCAAATTAGAGGAAAAGCAGCTCCACACCACCCCCAGCACCTCCCCACAGGGGCAGCAACTCCATGAGGTGACAGGGGAAGTCACATTCCTGAGGGAGGGCTCTGTCCCTTCCTAAGAGTGAAGAATATTCCCATTCTTAGAGCAAAACACAACAAAGCTCCCACTTTAATGAAGTTTTCCAAATATGTTGTGAAGGTCATTTTATGTCATCCATAACACAATTCCAGGGGTGATTTAAACCACTGGACGAGCTGTTTGCTCCATACCTTTCCAGGCTGCCTTGGTTTTGGTAAAAGAAGAGGGAGAAGGATCTATTCTATCCCTGGCCTGTAGTTCCAAGAGTGGCAGGTTTAAAAAATACCTTCAAACCAGGGCAGGAAAGTTTTGGGTTATTTTTTCTCTGTGCTACATCAGCAGGAAGTGATGCCCTCCTGCATTTAAATACTCCAAGGAACTCTGTCCTCTTACTCAAGGCTGACACACCCTTAAGTCCAGCCCCCAAGAAAAGAGGGAAAAATCATTCCAATATCCTTGCAAGACCAAGTTTCAGAAGTTCATCCTTCCCAAAGGGTCTCTGGCAGGACAGGAAGCCCCACGACCACTCAGAGAATCCTCATGGGATGCTTTGGGTTGGAAGGAACATTCAGGACCATCCAATTCCATGCCCTGCCGTGGGCAGGGACACTTTCCACCAGCCCGGGGTGCTCCAAGCCCTGTCCAGGCTCGGCCAAGGCCTCCCAGGGGTACCTTTGAGGGTGGAGTAGTCGATTTTCTGTTTGATCTTGGCTGTCTCCACCACGTAGGCCGAGCTCTGGGTCAGCACCAGGAGCCGCTCCCGCGCCTTGAACCCGTTCCTGTCATATTTTATCACGGGGGTCACATACTGAAAACAACGAGCGGGAATCAGCGTTTCCACACCTCAGGCTCCTGCTCCAGGCACTTGGAGTTTCCTGGCTGGAAGCAGCTCTGCCCTCTGTGGGGCTGCAGGTCCCAGCTGCTGCCAACCCGGCGCTCCCAGGGATCTCTGCGTTCCTTAGACTGGGAAATCCGGGAGGCAGGATTCTGCTCCGGGAATGACGGGGCACCTGTGCCCTCTGTGCCATAACCGTGGGAAGTGCACGGACACCCCGGCTCTGCTCCTGCCCTGGACAGGGCTGGGGATGCTCTTTTTACCAAAAGGAATCTTAAACAACACTTTTTTAGGTGTATTTTGAGACCGGTCTGCAATTGAAAAGCGAGGAAGTAATGGCTCCGCTGCTCTTCATCAGTCCCTGTGTGACCAACCAGCTCCAGGACCCCCGGGATGCTGCTCCCAAGAGGCCTCTCCTTCCCTTACCTTGATGTTCTCCCCACGGATGAGCTGCAGCACTTTGGGGTTCAGGTCATTCTCCTCTGAGGAGGGAACCAGAAAGAGAAACTGGGTGTGGGTGACAGAGCTGCAGCCCCAGACAGACACTCAGCCCCCCAGCAAACACCAGCGAGCTGCTCTCATCCCAGCTGTCCTTCTCCCCTTGGAATGCTCCCTTCCAAACTGAGGGTGGTCACCTCCAGCTGCTCCCAAACCCATTTTGATGACTTTTCCTGCCTGACAAATAAATTCACACTGGGAGTTTCTGCCTGTTCCTGAGTCTGCTCTTGGTACACACCCTGGTCCATATCCCAGCCCACAGGGAATTCAGCTCAGGTTTATGGCTCTCTGTCCCAAGAGGCATCCCAGTACCCCCAGTCTGAGAACAAATCTGGCAGATCCATCACTGTGTTCGTGTCACTCGATGTGACACAGGGAGGAACTCCGATGGCAGGATGGAATTTCTCTTGGAAAAGGGTCTGTTTGGACCAACAGGAGTCTCCTGAGCCAGGAGGACGTGGCTGAGGCCTCTGGGGCTTTCTGAACTCACTCAGGCGGGTGTCCAGGAAGGGCTGGCTCAGGCTCTCCAGGTATCCCTCCTTTTTCCCACTGAAAACAGCACTGGTCACCACCTTTTGCTGCAGCTGATAGGAGAAGGAACAGCCTTGGAATTCCTCCGTGGGGAATGTCAGCAGGTATAAAGCAAACCGCTACTCCACAACATCCTTCCACTCATCCACCCCACTCATGGAATCATGGAATTTCTTCCAACAGCTTTAGGCTGTTCCTGTATTACACCAATAGCAGGGATAATCCTGTAGATTTTTCTTATTTAGGGATTTTTTCCAGTTATATGGGGAGCAGTTTTCATGCCATAAGATCAAGCCCCACGAGCCTGCAGGGGAACTGCTCCTACGTTTCGAGGGACACGGGAGGGAATCCTGACTCCAGGAGTTTGCTCTCATCCCTGAGGGAGTGAGAGGAGCAGTGGGATCAAAGGGCGATGCCTGTGTTCCAGAGGATTCTCAGGGAGCAGAGATCACACATTTGAACTCCCACCTTTGCATTCCAGGGGTTGCTTACCTGCACTTTCCTCTCGGCAGTGACCCCTCGGCAGTATTTCCTCACCAGGTTCCTCACGCAGATTTTCTGGAGCATCTCAGATGTCTACGTTAAAAAAAACAAGTGGAAAAAAAAAGGAGGGAAGTTGTGCAAACAGGTCTGTCTGGGCCACGAGCCTAAAACATCCTGGGATTAATTTTGTCTTTAACAGGGCTTGTGAGTTCACTTTTTGTCAGTGCATTTTCCCTTTTAATTGCTTAAACCAACATGGAGCTTCCTCCTTTCTCTTGGAAACACCAACCACTGTGCCATTCCTCCCATTCCCACGCAAACACAGCAGATCCCAGCCTTGTCCAAAGGCTCTGAAGGGGACAAGCCAGCAGCAAATCATTTTTCCCACCCGGAATGTGCACACACATCGCACCCAAAGAGGAGCCACCTCCACCTCTCCCAAAGTTTCCAGAAACCCTCACCTACCTCTTCCAGGATGGAGGGAGGTCGGAGCCAGCTCTTGTCCAAGACGTTTTTTGGGAGGTGGTCCCGGAGTTTCAGCAGGTAGTGGTACTGGGAGAGCCTCACAAAGTCCCTGTTCTCGGGGCAGAGGGGCTTCTTCCGATTGATGAAGCCATTTATGAACCTACAGAAAACATCCCCTGACCTTCAGAAATCCATGGAAATGAGGGGGGGACAGATGACACTCAACAGGCCAAGGATCACTGGTGTTAGCTCAGGTTCACTGTCACCTGTGGTCAGCAGTGGGAACCTTAAGCTTTGTATTATTCTAAATATTAACACTTTTTTCCCGGTGCTGTTGGCCAAAACGTGGTGCTTTGGGTTTTGAAAGGAATCAGCTCTGCTTCAGGAGCTGGGTTTAAGGGAGTGGAGAGGGAGGATGGAGGGAATGGAGGGGCATGAGAGAGATTAGGAAGGAATTGTTCCCTGGGAGGGTGGGGAGGCCCTGGCACAGGGTGCCCAGAGAAGCTGTGGCTGCCCCTGGACCCCTGGAAGTGACCAAGGCCAGGCTGGACGGGGCTTGGAGAAACCTGGGATAGTGGGAGGTGTCCCTGCCCATGGAAATACGAACCAGCAGAGCTGCAGCAATTTGTGCCAGTCAGAGAATTCCTGAAGAAGTGGCAGGCATTCCAGACCAACCCCGGGCACCTGTCCTACCGACCACAACAGCTGGGAACGGCTGTGAAGGAGCTGGGTTTGCCTCCCTGTCCTGCCACTGCTCTGGGTTTGCTGTCCAGAGACCATCCCCACGCTGGGACCTGCCACCCAGAGCCCTCCCGGGGCCACCACAGGGTGACAATTACTTCCTGACGGTCTGCACTGCCCACGTCCTCTTCTTGGCCTCCCTGCGGGCCAGGGCTCCTCGCCAGCAGGCCTCCAGCTTGATGGCTGCAAGAGGGAATCAGTGCTGGGCCTCGGCCCTCACACCCACACAGCCCAGGTTAAAACTGGGTCTTTTGCAGCTCTGAAGGTCAGCTGATGGGAACAGCAAGTTTGGAATGTCGTGAGCGGTGGATCCAGTTCCTGTGGGGCTCAGCATCAAGGCCAGAGCTTGGCCCTGCTCAGCCTCCTGCTGCCCCTGCCCACAGCCCAGCTCAGAGAGCTGTTCTGAGCCTGCACTTTTTAGCAGCCTGCTGTGATAAGAGGGTTTTTCCCCCAGCAGCTCACGAACAGCCGCCAGGTACCCCTCAATGTCCCCTCGTGTGTGGCAGAAGTGCTGCTGCTGCTGCTCAGAGCTGCTCCCACAGGAGCAGGATCCAAACAGAGCTAAAGGAACCTCTGTAGATCCTCTGGGAATGCTCTTGGGGCAGCTTCCACCTCCTCTGACCCCGCCAGCCCTGCACACAAGTCAGGAGTGCTGCCCATCCACAGGGATTTGTGACCTCCCAAAGCTGCACCTCCTGAGGAAAGCCCAGCCCTAAGAGAACCCCCCCAATTCCAGAGCTTTCCATACCTGCTCTCCTCTTCTTCTGGTATGCCCTCTTCCCGAGGAATCCTTTATATTTGGCCTGGAGTCTTGAGACTGGAAAGAAGGCAGAGACATCAGTGGCAGCCGCAGGGGAGGGCGTGGGGGAGCAGAGTTCCTGCACAGGAGGGGCCACAAAACCACCCGGGGACAGAGGGGACACGACCCCCATGGGACCAGAGGTGGCCCCTGGAGGGACCATTCAAGTACGGACAGGCACCATTGGGATGAGGCCGGTGAGATCCCCAGGGAAAAGCACTTGGTGCATCTGGGCATGGAATGACATTTTCAAAGGACCGAGGAGCTCTAAAGGAGCCACATATCCAGGACTCCAGCAGTGATTTCAGCCCAGCCTGGAGCAACTTCACTGAGTTTTCCATGGATTCTGCAGAGCTAAGCAGACCAGGGACCTCAGCTCTCACCATGGAATGGTTTGGGCTGGGAGAGACCTCAAAGCCCATCTTATTCCACCCTCTGCCATGAGCAGGGACACCTTCCACTATCCCAAATTGCTCCAGGCCCCGTCCAACCCGGAGCCAGGAAGAAGGTTCAGAGGCTCTGCTGCTCAGTCTGTCCCAGACCAAGGGAGCTGGAACCTTACTCAGGAGGTGTTTCCTGTACTCAAAGGCATCTTCCGTGGCAAACAGAGTCTTGGGGAAGCGGATGAATATTTTGGTTCTGAAAAAGACACCAGGAGCAGGTTATCCATGGGGAGCCATCCTTTCAGCTGCCCTCACCAGCCTCACTGTCCCCCAAAGAGCTGGAATGTCACGCAAACCCAAGTTCCCTCAGGCTTCCCAGGGAAGCAGGAGCAGGATGGAGCCCTAATCCAGAGATGGAGGAAATGAGGCTGGATTTGGAAACAGGTAAAAACAAAGAGGAAATTTGTGCATCTGGGGTTTTTATCTGTCTCCTTGCTCCTGTCACAGGACAGAGGATCCAGTCCTGCAAACACTGAGCAGCAGAGCAGCCAGAGCAAGGAATTTACCTCCCTAATTTGTATTCCTCAGGCTTGTAACCAATGTGCTTGATGAGCCTCTCCACACCCTCTGCTGCCGGCCCGTGCCAGTGTGGCCAGGTAGCTGGACAGAGACATTTGTACCTGAAAGACCAGCAGGACAAACACCCTGATGTTTGAGGAGCCCCTTCCTGAAATTCCCCCTCACATTCCTACAGCTTCATTCAAGGCAGAAGATGCCAGCGCAGATGCAGACAAGACACATGCAAAGGGTGTTTTTGAAGAAAAGAGGGTTTGCTGGTGCCTCCCGTCACCGGGGCTTGAGTTCTGCTTGCTCTGGAGGCCTCAGGAGGGCAGGAGGAGCTGGCCAGAGGGGAAGCACCTCCCTCACCTCTGCAGGAAGAGCTCGTACTTGCGCCGATACGCGAAGCCGGCCCGCCGCACCCGCAGGTGCTCCATCAGCCCCAGGTACTTCACCTGGTGTCGGATCAGGAAATCATCAAACTTCCCTGCAGCAAGAACACACCCTCACTGCTCAGCTCTGCCTGGGGAGGCTCAGCCGCTCGTCCACGGATTGGGGGAAATCGGGAAAGAATTAAATCCCCAATTAAGCACAGGGATGACTTTGCTGCCAGCTAAATTAATATATTTATATATAAATATATAAATTAACACAAACCCACATATACACAGCCTATACCCAGCTACAAACAAAGCTCTCTGTCCGTTCCTTGGGCTCAGCAGAGTCTCCAGCCCCAGCCTTACCAGGCTCCTTGTTCTCGTTGGGTTTAATGCAGCGGATGTACGAGGGCTCCTTGGACATCAGGATTTCAATCAGACTGGTCAGACTGTTTTTGAACTGGGTGGCAACCTAAGACAGCATCAAAAGGACTTCCTTAGCTTTGGAATTCTTCACTGCAGGAATTGAAATCAACTCCCTGCATCCAGGTTAAACCCGGAAGCAAAACCTGATGGTGCATTGCTGGCCTGGAGGTTGTGGTCAGTCGTGGGTGACCCGACAGTGCTGAGCTGGAGCACCTGAGCTCTGGCCACGCAGCTGGACAGGCCAGGCAGCCCTTCAGAGCTCCCTGCTCCTTGGGGGATGTGCCACGGGATGTCACTGTGCTGGCTGCTGCCTCAGCAGCACCACTGCTCCACTGCCAGGGAGCTCACAGGGGTGGAACTGCAGCAAAAACGTCCTCCAAGTGCAGGAATCCCAGAATCCCAGAATAGCTGGGGTGGGGGAGGCCCTCTGGAGACCACCCAGTCCGATCCCCCTCGCCCAAAGCAGGTGACACAGGTGGGTTTGGGATGTCTCCAGAGTCTCCACACCCTCCCTGGGCAGCTGTTCCAGGGCTCTGCCACCCTCCACGGAAAGAAGTTCTTCCCAATGTTGAGGGGGAACTTGTGTTTCAGTTTATGGCCATGAGGACTAAGGAAGGGATCAGGGGTTAAACCAAGACCTGGGGAGCTGAGTTGAAATTCAGAGCTAAGACTAAAGGCCAAGCTCACAGTCTCTGGTCTCCTCCTGTTGTCCAGTTCCGACAGGAGGAAGCAATCCCTGATGATGCTGTTCTTGGAGTTGCACAGCACCTGGAACAGGATGAATGAAAAGTTGCCTTAGTGAGCAGCCCTTCTGCTCCTCCTGGGAGCAGCCCTGAGAACACCCACAGAAGTGTCTAAAGATCAGCACTAAATAAAAAGGATGTTCTTGTTTGCTACAGAGGGTAAATAAATCTTCCACAAAGCATTTCTGCTCCAAGGTAACTTAGAGAACAGCATCCCTTTTTTGTTCTTACCTCCTTCAGGTTTCTGTACAGCAGATCATTATTTTTCTCCAGAAATCCTGAAGAAATTAAAAAAAAACAGGTTTCATTCTTTTGGAGGAGAAAGACTTTAGCCCAAAATGGGGACATTCACATCCTCGAAATTTTTGCTGCAGCCACGTTTGACACTTCCAGGTACCAGGGACTGCCGAGGGCAGGGATTTGGTCATTCCTCTTCCCACCAAGCCACCATCAAGCACGTGAGTTTGGGAGCTCAGGAAGTCCCAGCCTGCCCTTTCTCACTCACCCACAGCACAGTAGGTGACCTCTCCTGCGTAGTGGAGGAGGCGGAAATCCACCCAGTCGATGGATTTCCGCGTTTTCTGGTCCGCCAGCTTCCGACTGCAGGGGGAAAAACCAACAAAACACCAAGAGAAAGAGCAGCAAAGAGATTCCCTCAGCCTGTGGAGAGGCACAGCTGTGGGACAGCTGGAAATGTGGTGTTTGATCCTACTGATGTGGCTCTGACTGGGGAGTTATGGCCCAGAACCAAACCATCATCCCTCTCTGTGGCAGCAGAGAAAGGGAGGTAGCTCCCATAAATTCCTCAGAATACCTGGGATCTTCTCATTGCCCATTCCAGAAATATTAAGATTTCTTCCCATAACATCCATTTAAATACATTCGTATGTGGGGAAAAGATCACCAGCTCCCTCAGCTCCAAAATAAACCCGGGGGAAGGGATTTGAGATATTTTGCCCTGGAGAAAGAACCCAAATACAAAGGAGGAATCCAAATTTTCAGGAATAGCAGGAAAATTTTAGAAAGCAGCATTTCTAGGGAAAAAAAACCCCAACAAACCAAACAAAAAAAGAGCAACTTCACAGTTGAAGTTTCAGCTTTGTAAGCAGTGACAAACAGCAGAGCTGAGTGTCACAACAGCACGTTTGTGTACCAAAGCTCCTTCCAAGAGCAGATCCCGTGGAAGTAGCTCCAGCACTTCTATTTAAAGCTTTTCATCAGGCAGAACAGCACTAAGGCACATTGTGGTGACAAGGAAGTTGGCTACAAATTTCCCACTTGGCTGTGGTGGCGTTCAGAGCCGCAGGAACAGTGACAGCTCGGCGCTGTGGCTCTCCGTTGATGCCTTGTCAGAGCCCTTCAGCAGCTTCTGCTGGGAAGTGCCAGCACAGCCCGGTGCCAACACACTCAGCTGCCACCAAAACGGGATGCAAAGCCCTCCAAATGGAGTATGAACCAAAACGTCACTCATCTGGGAGCGTTTTCTCTCCTCGTCATACTCAGGGCTCACACAGAGCAAGGTGGGTGTAAATATTTACATATCCCCCCCCACCCCAGCCTCGGGCTTTTGGCTCCTCGTCACAACATCTCCAGCTTTCCCTGGAGTCCATGGGGGACAAAGGCACCGATGGCCAAAGCCGTTGAACCCTTCTGGGCTAAACCAAGGCCCAGCAGTCCCTGATGTTAGTGTGGAATGAAACCAGAGTCAGAGCTCAGCATCAGAGCCCCGCTCACACCTCCCAGTGCCCCGGATCTGCCAGGGGAGTTTTCCAACATCAGACACTGGGTGGTTGCCTGATTCCCTCTGCCTTGTACCAATTCCCTCCCCAGCTGTGTCATGGATATGGGATGGGGAGGGTGTGGGATAGGATACAGAGGGTAAATGCATACGTCACGAAGTGGGCATGATCTCCTACTTTCTCTTCCAGCTTTTCCAAGAAGCTCAAATCAGTCGCTTCCCCAGGCCGTAAACATTCCTCATCCTGGAACAGCAGGCACTGGATCAGAGCTGCTCTGAGCACCTTCTCCCTCCCCAACACTCAGTCCAACTTGGTCCCACTTTGTCCCAAAGCCCCATTCCTGGGGAAGAAGAACATCCCCCGCCTCCCCAGAATTGGATCCTCCTCCTCATCCTCTGAGTGTTTGTCCCAGGTCTGTGTGTTTATGTTTGGATAACACAGACCCATCCCATAATTAGAGGGAAAAATGTGATTATGGATCATTAGAGCAAGGCACGGGCTGGAATTTAATTCAGCACAAACTCTGTTCTTACCAGGATGGAGATTATTCCTTTGTGCTTCTGCTCAACCAAGTCACAGATGATTTTGTTGTTAAAATATGGGATTGGTTCCCACTGGAAGAGGAAAAAAGGAAGAACAACTTCAGATGAAGAAATTTTCTTTGCAATTTTTAAATTCTTTGGAACTTTAAGTAGATCCAGCCTCTGATCCCACAGAAATGAGTGTTGTGAATTAGGATCAACCGGGGGGAAAAGGTGACAGCACAGTGATCCACGATCCCACTCCAGAATTCTCCTGCTTCCAGCAGCCCACACTATCCTCTTGTCCTCCATCTTCCCCAGTTTTACCCTGCTGGAGTCCCTCATTCTCCAGGGACGTCGTCACTGCTGAGCCTCTGAGTTTTGGGGAAGGTCCTACTTCTCTCTTGATTGGTGTAAACTTGGTCTAGGCTAAATTACACTTCAAAAGGGTTACAGACAGGGACCCCTGGCAATCCTACACTTCCCTTGGGAACAATAACAAACTAAAAAAGCAGGATGGCTTTCACATTGATGATCAAAAGCAATGGCAGTTCAAAGGGAAAAGGGAGGGGGAAATACAATTTACCTCAATCCCTTCCAGTTCATATTCCTCCTGCTCTGCTTTCAGGGTCATCTCAATCAGCAGCTGCTGCAGCTTCTCATTGCAGTAATTAATGCAGAACTGCTCAAAGCTTCAGGGGGGGTTAAATGAGCATCAGGTTTGATGTGCTCCAGGGACAGTTCTGCTTCTCCCACCACCAGCAGCACCTGCTGTCCTCAAGCCAATCCAGCCATTCCCACACGGACCAAACCCCCATTCCCACACGGACCAAAACCACATTCCCCCCCCCCCCAACAACCCCTGCCGCCCAAGCCGCCCACCCCCTACCCCCCGGC
>WBMZ01013559.1:25614-55820 GCA_013400975.1 Atrichornis clamosus
CGGACCAAACCCCCATTCCCATACGGACCAAACCCCCATTCCCACACTGACCAAACCCCCATTCCCACACGGACCAAAGCCACCTGCAGCCCCCACAGCCCAAAGCAGAGCTGCAGCCCAAGGTAAAGCTGTTCCCAGGGTCCATCCAACCCCTGCCCCCAGGTTTTCGTCCCCTGTATCTTGCCCTGCTGGGCTGAGGGCACACTCCAGGAGTCAAGCAGGACCTCCTGTGCCTCCAGGCCACCCCAAATCCCAGGAACAGCCTGTACCTGTTTGTGTCCAGCACTTCAAAGCCATAAATGTCCAGCAGGCCAATGACTGTTTTCGGAGTCGAATCCTGTCAAAGACACCACTGCTCTGCCATTGCTCCTTCCCCTGAATTTCAACCTTTCCCTTTGAGAGCTTCACGTCACATGTCAGTGGAGAAGCCACGTTGAAGCAGGTAATAATAAACTAAAACTATTTCACACATCACCTTCCACACACAACTGAAGGGTTTTCCAGCTGGGGGCTGTGGGACGTCCCAGCAGCAATTATCAAACACCCCAGATATTTGGGGCCTCTCTGGAGAAACTGCTCAGCATTTTAGGGGGACATCAGGCAGGAAACCAACCTTGTTGGCAAGAGAGCCGTTGATTTTGTTGACGAGCCAAGTGAAAGTCCTTCCATAAATTGCCTTGGCTACGGCATCCCGGGCATAGAATGCCAGGTCCACATTCAGCGGGCTGAGCACCTGGGAATAAAGATATCCCAGAGAGGATAAACACCACGGGGGATCAGAGCAAACTTCTGCACAGCCAGGTCACACCTGTGGCTTCGAGAAGCAGCCACATTGTCCTACACCACCCTGAACTGCAGCTATCCCCGCAGGGGGTTGGAATGGGATAATCTTTAGGGTCACTTCCAACCAAATCATTCTGGAATTCCCTGATTCTACCCACAGCTTTGTTTTCCTTCAGTTTTCCTTCAGTCTGGTGTATCACCGCAGGCCAGGAGGTTTGGGACACTACACTTTGGAGAGTACTAATTTAAATAAGGAGGGGAGCATTCTGACATCCTTTTAGTTTTATATAATTAAAATTAAAATGTTCAAAGAGCAGTTTTTACCAGTGTTTTTCGCTGTGCAGCCCAACTTCCCAGGAAGCACCATGGACTGGACAAAGGGAAATTGTTTGGCTCAAACACAAGTCCCTGTTCCAGCTTTTTCACAGCTCCTGCCTCATTCAGCAATAAAACTCCAATACTGGCAATATATTTTAGTTTAATGTCTTAGGCTGGAGGAAGGGGATTTGGAGGAGGAGAGGGACAGCCAGAGGGATCTGCTTTTACTGAAACACTAAGAACAGGCTCCTCATCCCCCCCACTGGGGGTCTCCCAGATGTCTGGGGTCCCCCAGAGCCCCCCGGTACCTCCTCGGATCTGGCTTCGATTTTGCGGTGGGTGAGAGCTTCCTGCAGGATGGACAGGTGAGCACCCAGGAGCTGCAGAGACAGAAATATTTGCACTCAGAGCACGGCCACAGGTCACTGTTTCAATCACCAGCACTGTGTGATCCCTGGGGCACCACCCCCAGTCCCTGCCCAGTCACCGTCCCCTGGGAGCAACAGGAAATAAGGACATTTCAGGGGAGGAAAATTCAAGATGGTTTACAACAAGCGCTGGATATTTATATAGTTACCCTTGTGTTTTGGGAATAAATGCTTTATCCCTAAGAGAAAACCACAGCAAGGTTAAGGCTTTTCTCCCAGCACTGGGAATTCCGACCTGATCCCAGCAGAGGTACCTTGGAAATCCACTTGATCTGAGACCCGTCCCTGATGATGGCGTGGCCATTGCTGTCCTCTTCAAACTGGATGTTCCCAAGGTGCAGGACACTGGCAACAATTCCAAAGAGATGCTGATAATGGGAGAGATTCCGTTAGAACCCAGATCTGTGGGATGCTGCTGACCTTTCCTATCACTAACTAACAGAATGCTGGTTGGGTTGAAGGAGGTGAGACAGAGAACCCAATACCACCCCTGGCATCTTCACCCACTCACTCCCTCAATCCCACAGAATCATGGAATTCCAGAATGGGTTGGAAGAGACCTTAGAGATTATTTAGTTCCACCCCTGCCTTGGGCAGGGACACCTCCCACTATCCCAGGCTGCTCCAAGCCCCGTCCAACCTGGCCTTGGACACTTCCAGGGATGGGGCAGCCACAGCTTCTCGGGGCAGCCACAGCTTCTCGGGGCACCCTGTGCCAGGGACCCANCTGTGCCAGGAGTATCTAATCCAAACCTATTCTTTGTCAGTGGGAAACCATTCCCTGTATCCTGTCACTCCAGGCTCTCGTAAAAAGTCCCTCTCCATGTTTCTCGTCATCCCTTTCAGTCCTGACCACCCAAGGTGTGTCCTATTCCACCCTTGCTCCCTCTCCCAAGCAAGGCTGCTTCCAGCACTTCAGGAAAAGAGCAGTGCCCTCCTCTCTGGAATCCCCTTTGCTCAGCCCCTGGTAAGGAGCTGTACCTCGATATCTTTCTCGGCGAAGTCGATGATGGAAAAAGCTTTCCGGACTATTTTCCAGTCGTTCTTGTCATTGATAGAAAACACTTTGGCACATCGACCCTAGGCAGTAGAAGGAAGATGAATTAGCACAATTAATTTGGCAAAGCAACTTTATTAGCACACACAGATCCTTCTGGGCACACTGCTTTCATTTCCAGTTTCCTCAGCGAGTTATTCCGCTGTTATTAATCCTGGACGTGGCTCGTTTGATCAGATCTTGCAGTTTATGCTGGAAACTCCAAATCAATCAAAGCTCTGAGTGTGGAGAGTGTCACCATAAATTTCCTGAACCTTGTGCAGAGCTTGAGCTCCCATCCTCTACTTTGAGGGTAAGAATATCTCTGCCCAAGCTGCCTTTTCCATCCCTACAATTCCTGATGGGAGGCACGGAGCAGGAGCAGCTCCCACTGACCTCGATGAGGTACGTGTACTTCTGGGGGTTGCGCTCCAGCCCGAGCCAGCAGAGCAGATCCTTGTCTCCCCCCTCCAAGAGCTGGTAGAAAATATGGAAATTCCTTTCTCCGTGGTTTTGGTGGACAACTCGGGATTTCTCAATCAGGTAGCTGAGGATGTGGCCTCCCACTGGAGCTCCCTGGCAGAACAAAGCACGCAGATCAACACCAAAAATAATCCCTGTGATTGCTGCTTCCTTACCCCCAGCAAGGAGGAGGGTCAGGAGAAGCCCAACTCTGCTGTCGTGTATCTGCCACCTCTTGTTTAAGAGTGAGTGTCCAGCAACAGGACAAGGATTTGCTGTCCTGCTAATACAACTTGTGCTTTCCAGCTCTCTGTCAGCTCTCCATGGAGCACTGGCAGGATTGCCAGGAAGCTTTCAGGATGGATAACCGGTGGCCTTACCTGCAAAATGCAAGGCCTGTAAAAACAAAGTCAATCTGCAGCGTAAGGACAAATAAATCCTGGGCTGCCTGCTCAGTGTCCAGGAGGTTTCTCTGCTCCAGCTCGTTTTCCCAGCACTCCAGTGAGTTTGTTCTCACCTTAAAATCAAACTGGATATCCATGTACTTCCCAAATCTGCTGGAGTTGTCATTGCGCAGAGTTTTTGCATTCCCAAAAGCCTGGGGATAAACAGAGAGCCCAAAGTCACTCCTCACCTGGCTGAGAACCTCACACCCATGACAGGACCAAGCTCCAGGAACAAAGATTTGCTGCTTCAGCCAAATCCCACTGAACTGAGTGGGATTAAAGAAATATAAATAAATGTTTTTCCATAGTTTTAAGTGGAATTTAGCTAAACCAATTATTGCTCTCTTACCTAACCTCTGAGGAACTGTTGCCTGGTGCAGTTTTTGTGTATTTTCTTGCATTTCTTTCAGCCATCCTCAAATTGAAACCCCAAGTTTAAGTGTTTGAACATTAAGTGACATTACATCCCAAACATTCTTCCAGAGGTTGTGCCAATACTGGCCATTCCAGGGCTCAGGGCTACAGATTTGCCCAAAAACCTCGAGCAGTGACAACCACCAGCTCCAACCCTTCTGCATTTTGGGCCTTCCTTTAATTTCTCACCTCAAGGACAGGGTTGGAGAGCAGGAGCCGATCCCGGACGATCTGGAGCTGCTCCGTGGTGGGACAGGTCACCGCGTAGTACTGCAGGATCTTCTTGGATGCCTCTGTTTTCCCAGCCCCGCTCTCCCCGGAGATGAGGATGAAGTGGTTGTTGTACTCACTGCACATCACCCTGTAGGCATTGTCAGCTATGGCATAGCTGGGATGGGCACAGGAGGGGAAACATCCATCAGGAATGGCACAGGAGGAGGAGGAGTATCCAAGACTTTCCAGGAGTATTTACACCTGGCTTAACGTTACAAGCATTGCACAGGATCATGGAATCCCAAAATGGATTGGAAGGGATCTTAGAGATCATCTCATTCCAATTCCCTTCCACTGGGAAAGCTCAAAACATGAGCCTGACGCAAGGTCTGAGAGTAAACACCAGACCTAGTGACCAGTGGGTGCCACTGCAGCATTCCAGGGAAATCCCAAACGAGCAGAACCCCCGGAGATCCCACGGGAACACTCACAGGTGTGGGGGCAGCTCGAAGAAGTTCACGCCCCGGTAAAGCTGCATCTGAGTCACCGTGTAAATGTCCAGCTCCTGGTAGGGGTTCACAGACACGAGGAGGGAGCCAATGTAGGTCTGCAGGGAGAGAGAGCCCCGTGGGACACCTGCTCCATCCCAAAATCCCAAAGGAAGGGTCAAGGGACACCTGCTCCATTACAGTCACAAAGGAGGGCTCAAGTACTTCAGGACATTATGCACAAATAAATGAGAAGTGGCACAGAGTTTGTTATGAGAGTACTAAAAAACCCAACCAAAAACACCCTCCACAGGTTTCACTCTTCCCAAACCAACACCAAACTTCTTCCAAAATCCTCCTAATTGCAGATATGGCTGAACCATGAGAGCAAGCTCAGAGCCTGCCATTTTAAATGTAAAGTTTTGGGATCTCTTGGTTCTTATGGGACCCTTTTCCTACCGAAGTTAACACAAAATGCAATAAAATCCTCAGCCCTTCCAAGACACATCCGATACAAAGTTCTGCCTTCCTTCAATCACAGTATTTCCTTTCCCATTCCCTCACTATTTCCTGCACATCCTTTAAAACTTTGCAAGGCGACTCGGAACAAGCTGAGATTTATTTTAATGAGCTGAAGTAGATAAATTACTCCTGGGTGATGGCTCTGCTGGGCACTACTAACACTTCGGTAGATACACAGAGGATACTCAGCTCCTCCTCCTCGTCCTGACCAGCAGGGCCCCCTCAGAGACATTTCAGCAGCCACAGGCACAGGAATCCCCCCCAGCAGCACTCACATAGATGAGGTTCTCCTGGTAGCGCTTCCGAAGGTTGTTCAGGAACGCAGCCTCGCTGGTGTGGGAATCCAGCAGGACAAAATCCTGCACCCCGACCCTGTCCCGGGCTATCAGAGCCCCCTCCATGTTGGCGTCGCCGTTCTCGTCCACCTCTTCCTTCTACAGCACAAAGGTGGTGGGGTACGGAGTTAGGAGGGGGCAGAGAGGGACCTGAAGGGCCAGGGGGGTCCTTCCCCAAGGCCAAATCTGCCTTGCACAGGTAATGCCAAGAGGTCATTATTCCAGCTTGTCCAAGGGAGGCAATTCCACACCATCCCAGCTCTTCACGGCTCAGACGCCCGGGGGTCGCTGCTGTGAGCAGGGAGGAAGATCCCGATTTCCAGCGCCATCACTGATGTAAAAACTGAGACAAATCCAGCCCTGGAGGTGCAGCTGGGATCTGGACACTCAGTAAGTCAGTCTAGACAGAGCTTTTCCAAGCACAAAGTTGGAATAAACAGTGGAAGACACTGGACAAATCCTTAGTTGCACCACCTGCAACCCCTTTATACAGATTTAACCCTGAAAATGGAGACTCCCTGGAAAAGGCTACAGGAGGCTTGACTTGTAGGGAAAAAAGATTAATCCCACAGCACAGTTTTGCACAAGACTCTCTGTTATTATTCCCAGTGCTTCCCAGCAGCAGCTCCAAGTCAGCTTTCGGTGCTGGCAGCAGATGTCCCCACACGCCAGCGAGAGACGTGGCCACTGCTGATAAAACCAATCAACCAGGACCTGGCGACAGCTAAACCCTGCCCAGCAACCCCATCCTTCCCCAAAGGCTGAGAGATGCAAAAAAACGGTGTCCCTGACAAAACATAATCCTCTTGCCCCCTCCACTTGTGATTCTTTATCACAGAAGTTGATTTTATCTGGGAAATCCTCACTGCTGAGGGTCAAGCTCGATTTCCACGCCATCAGAATAAACTGTGCTTTTTATGTCATTCAACCAAGCTGCTAATTTCATGCTGGCAAATAGAAAAACATTTTTATCTACATATTCTCCACGGATTTGTCTATATTACACATACTCTACAGTAATATTGTGCTGAAGTGGGGTTTCCAGGGTTTCCTTTAGGCTTGTTTGTAAAAGACACCAGGAGTACCCAGTTCAGAGACAAATTCCTACCCTAAGGCATTAAATGGACAGACATGAAGTCACTACAGTTGGAGCAGCTTACCTTGGAGTAAGTTCCCTTGGAGTAAATTCCCTTGGAGTATTCCAGGCTTTCCAAATTAGGGGAGGGAACGCGGCCGAGCAGCCCCCGGCAGAGCGCCCGGAGCAGCTCCGGAGGCTCAGGGCTGTGATCAGCAGCCCAGCACCTTTGCTGCTCTCCTCCTGCCCTTGGGGACATTGGCCTGTCCCATTTTGCTGCTCCACTGCTCAAGGGGACGTTGTGGTTGTGTGTAAGATTTTAAACAAGCATTAGAAGGACAGCAATGCTCCGTTTGTGCAGTGCCACGTCAGCTTCTCCCCCTTTTTTCAATTTAATTTTTCTTTTTCTAAAGCAGAAGCTTTAGAAATTGGAAATAGGCACAAAATAAATGTTTCTGCTGAGCTTTGGCAAACCCTGAAGGGGGGTTTGGGATGAGCCTGCAGGCACTGGTGGACTCCAAGGCTTGGTGAATTTAGAAGCAGAGTTGTATAAAATGAAAAGCAAAGGACCCAGCCCCACAATATTCTTTATGATCGAGGTAAGCTCAGAAGAATCAGCTCCCAAACAGGAATTTTAACGTTATTCTCGTTTTAGTACAGCCTGTCCTGTACATTTCTCTGTTTATCTCATTGGGAGTGGGCTGAGCTTTGAGATTTATGCTCAGCAGCAGCACGACCACAGCGCTCCAGAGAGAAAGATCCCCTGCAATCAGGGCATTGAAATCCTATCAGAGATCCACAATAAAGAAATCAGACCTGCACTAACCTCACACATGAGGAATTGCATTGTGCCTTCTGCCTCCAGCTGTCTCCAGCCCACAGAATTCCTCATTTTTCCTGAGCCAGGGAATAACCTGAGAACACTTCTGTCAGAAAGACACCTACACTTGTTCCTTTTAATATTAATATTCTTTTTTCTCCCCTCCTCTGCACATGACCAATCTTGTCCGTTTGTTGTGCCTGTCCTTAGCTCAGGCTCCGTTGCCTTGGGAGACAAAATAAAGGATGGCTTTGCTTCTCAAACCAACACCAGGACAGAGCCTGGGCAGGGAGGAACAGGGAAAGGGGACAGAGAAAAGATAATAATAATAATAATAAATAATAATAAATAATAATAATAGGGTTTTTCCTTCTGAAAGAGCTCTTAGGACAAGACACTTTTCCTTCTCTCCCAGATGGGAAGCAGGAAAGGATAATCCTGACACCCTCTTGGCATCCACCTGCTCAGGTTTCCTTAACCCAGTTGTCTCACGTGTATGTTAATTGGTAAATGACACTGTTCTCCTTCAGACAAAACCCCTGAACTCGTTTCTGGGCTACTTTGTGCCCAGATTTTCTCAGTATTTTGCTGTTGCTGATAATTTTGTGTTCCCAGCACCATTTACTGCCCCGTCCCCACCCATTTCTGGAAGTTCACTGCGAGTTTTGTGCTTCCCTGGGTAGGAGATCCAGGACTCAGTGCACGGGATCCCAGCAAGACACTGCTCTTTTTAAGGATTATTTTCCTTTCCTCATCACTTAGGAGTCAGGAGATTTTTGCCTAAAGGCACGAGCTCTATCAGAAACCTCTCCCTCACTACAGTGAAGGGTTCTGCTCTTCCCACAGGGATTTGTCTGTCAGCACAGAGACTACAAGGAACTGCGTAGGATCCTAACACAAACTTCTGAGCTCTGTAGCTCTTGAGAAAGGGTCAGACAGAACAGGCCAGTTTCTTTGACAAAGTTTGCACCAGTTTGAAGCAAGATCTGGCAAGAAAATAAATTTTTAAAAAATAGAAAGAAAGAAACTTTGCAAAATTATTACTTATCTTCACTGGAGGATCAAAACTTCATTTTTCAACAGGCTCCAAAGGGAATTGTTGATGTTTCTTTGGTTTAATGTCATAGAACGGAAGAGATAAAGGCACAGGGGGAGAGGAGGACCAGCTCTGAGGCCTTTGCTCTTTTGGAAGCCCTGGAAAAGCCCAAACCGTGCAGGTACAACGAGGTGAGAGCCTCAGGTGGGCACGAGCTCACCCCGTGGGCCTTTGAAAGCCTTGTGCCCCCCACCCCCCCAGGAAATTTCACCAAAAGGCTCAACCCACCAGACCCAGGGCCACCACTTCCCACCACAACAGCAGCAAACCTCCTCAAGGATCCTCCACACCCCCAGACCATCCCAACCTGCTGGATTTCCCTAGCACCACCCTCCAGATCCCGAGGAGGTTTTATGTCACACCTAGGTCCTGCTGTACCTCCCGTCACCTCCTCGTCCAGCCCGTGCTGCTTCCACTGAGAGTTCCCAGGGCTGGAGCCGAGGCCCACGGACACCCTGGATCGTGTGTCGGGCTGTTTGCTGCTCCCTCCTTGGGCAGGGACGCGACATCCTCCTGCTTTAATGAATTATCCAAGAACCTGTCAGCACTCGAGCCCCGGGAGCTGCCGACAGCAGCGCCCAAGGAGCTTCCGCCTCTCACCAAAACACCCACGGCTGAGTCTGGGGATGCACGCACGGACTCCGACCTTCCTGATGGGTAATTTGGGCAAATCCAGGCACAAAATATATCCCATCACTCCTGGCCAGGCTCCTCAGCCCCTTCCCACAGCTCCTGGTTTGGTTCCCACTAGAGGTCACTGCAAAACCCGGGTTAATTCGCAGTTTCCATGGATTATCCTTCTTTTTTCATATGCAACAGGCAGCTTCTCCCCTCCAAAATGACTTTCCTGCTGGACCCCGACTCCCACAAGGTGCCAGCTCTTCCTCCTTCTGCCCAGCTGCCGAGGGCAACAACAACAACAGAGACTTCCCCGTGATATTCCCTGCACAAACAGCTGCCAGCAGGATAAAACCCATCCGTTTGGGAAACCAGTGATCCACGAGCAGCAGCAAGCAGCCTCGTGGTTCTGTCCACAATTTCTCCGGATGATGCTGCCATGAATTAAGAGCTCTGCATTTAAGGAGCTTCCCACCCAAGTCCCACCTCGCTGAATGACGATTTCCCACAGGGATTCGTGGCAGGATCAGGTTCTCCAGAAATGGAAGAGCCCTTCCTGTGCCACTAGATATCTTGGGCTTACAGCAACATTCAGGAACTGGATCCCTTCCCTCGTGGCTCAGAGCATTGAGGAAGAGCAGCAGAGAGCATGAGCCAGGCAAAGGCATTTCTGACTTATCCTCAGCTAATAAATACCGATGATGAATAAACCCACCCAAAACTTAAAATAAAAAAACCCTCAATAAGGCACATTTTCATAGAGAAGTGGAAAAAACACCTGTTTAACAGGCAGGTGGTTTAGACCCCTCTATTTCCCAACAGAATCAGTTTTTGGGAACAGAAGGATAATTCTCCCCACCCAGAGCTCGCTCATGTTCTGATCTCTGCAAAAAACTTCTCCTTCCCATCCCCTCCAAAACTTTGAGCCTTATCTAAGGCAGGACACAGGGATTTTAAAGCCCAGTTTGGCTTGTTTGTTCAGCTCAGTCTGCATCTGGCATCACAGAATCATGGAATACCCTGAGTTGGGAGGGACCCACGAGGATCATTGATCCAACTCCTGGCCCTGCGCAGACACCCCAACAATCCCACCCTGTCCCTGGGAGCGTTGTCCAAACACTCCTGGAGCTCTGGCAGCCTGGGGGCCGTGCCCATTCCCTGGGGAAAGAAGAACCTTCTCCTGATATCCAACCTAACCCTCCCCCTGACGCAGCTCCAGCCGTTCCCTCGGGTCCTGGAAATTTCTGCATCACCAAACATTTATGACCATTTTTTTTGCCTGTTCTCTGTAGTTACACCCCTGAGATAAAAGCAAATAAAAGTAGTGCCAGGGAAAGGTGCAGGAAGTGAACATCCCTGGAATCACGTGGTTCGAAAGAGACAGGAGGTAAAAAATAGGCCTGAGATTTAAAATAGACACGAAATTTAAAATAGACAGGGACTCTCAGGCTTGCCCAGGACAGCTGAGCCGGGAGCAGCTCTGCTAACACACATTCCCTCAGGAACGTGGGAGCTCTGTTTTGGAAATACTCATTTACTGCGAGCGGCAGCAGCTCCCTGACCCATCCTGCTCCCCTCCTGCACACCAGGAATTCGCTCATTACGAGCCCAGCACTGCAGGGATCACAAGGAACCCCTCGGGCTGTGCTCCACCCTGGGCTCCCAGGAGGAATTGGCCGAAGGGGCCGTGACCACGGAGAATGGAAAAGGAAGATGTTCTGCCAGAGGCACTTGGCAGGGTCAGCGGGGGGAGCACGGCCACGTCCCGGCGATCCTGGATCTTCCTACGGCAGTGACCTCAAGGTCAGGACTCCAGCACTCCGTAGGGATGCTCTGTGTCTGCTCCAGGAGCAGCCGAGATCCCATCCCATTGCCCCAGAGGGAATTCAGCCTGCCAGGGCTTGGCAGCAGGACCTGGGGTGACATCCCCACCCAGGAACAACGGCCAGCCCAAGGTGATGGAAACACTTTTCCCCTCCTTGGGATACCTTGGTGATGGAAACAGTTTCCCCCTCCTGTGGAAAGCTTGGTGTGGCTCATGGGAGTTAATCTGTTCGGGGTAGTCTTCAGATAAATGAGATCCACACATAAAAGGGATTAAAGCAGAGCAGATTCCACCACGGACCAAGTTACAGCTGTCCCACCGCGGCAAAGCCAACAAAGTTAGATGGTTTTTAGATATTTCACTGAGTCTTTCCACAGATCTCTGGAAACCTCTTTCAGATTTATAACAGAACTGGAATGCTGGACATGGACCATGCTTGGGAATGCA
Organism: Atrichornis clamosus; assembly: GCA_013400975.1. Taxonomy (NCBI): domain Eukaryota; kingdom Metazoa; phylum Chordata; class Aves; order Passeriformes; family Menuridae; genus Atrichornis; species Atrichornis clamosus. Next base: position 36,941 of record WBMZ01013559.1, read on the forward strand.
GCTGTGGAAAAGGGACATTTTGGGTGTGCAGGGAGGCACTTGGACCGTCTGGAACTACTGTACACACTCCCCGAGGCAGGAGAATTCATAAATACAATTATACTGTGGAAAAATTTACACATTGTAACCTAATTTCTTTTCAAAAGAATACAGAATAAGAGGGTTTTAAGGTTAATCAACAGCCCAGGGAAACGCCAAGAGTTCTTAAGGCCTCTTGTCTGTCTCCAGGGCATGGTCTGCTATAGACTTGTTAAAGGGTGACTGTCTGTCTTTCTCAATAGAGGAGAGGTCGAGGTGAACCACTTCACTTTCATAAATCAAAAGAAAGAAAAAAAGTGAGAAAATCTCCCGAGTTCAAACATTTCTTTAAACCCCAAACTTTAAATACTAAATGGGCTTCATGGCTGCCATTTTGAAAAACATTAGTTTGCCAAAGGACCCTTTTGATTCCTATTGGAAAAGCGAGCGCTCACAGATAATCCATTGAGAATCCAACCCCCACAAAAGGCTCCCTGAAACAATCGCGGCGCTGCTGAAGGACAACATTTTTGTGCCCAAAAGAAAACATTTTAACGCGCTACAATCCATGACACATATATTCCTCCATTTCCTTTCAGTAATTATTCATTAGAAAACATTTAACGTCACTGCGGATTTCACACTGGGCAGTCTGCACACAAAGGAGAAGAGTTGGCCCATTTAGAAGGGGCTGAGGCCGCCTTTTCTCATCCCAGGAGCTCCAAGGCGGAGGGGGCTGCCGGACACAAGGGGCCGGCTAAATTGTGCGGTTAACGGTCAAAGCCCCCCTGCCTACTTTGACACTCATTTAAAGATGACGGGGAACAATAGAGATTTGTTCTTAGCAACTCTTTCTTGTGCCACAGGGTCCCCGGCGGCCGCGCCGGGCGCTGCGAGGCCTGGAAGCGGGGCCGGGGCCTGGTCCCACCTGCCCCCCGCGCTCCCCACTTTAACACAACGAGACAGGTAAAGAATATCAGGGAAAAAGGGGCCCATTCACCACGTCAGCTTGAATAAAACAATGGCCTGTCAGGTTAATGTGAGCAGCTCGGGGTTTGGGTTGGTGCCAGGCAGCCTGGCCCAGGTTAGGCAAAGCGCTTCCCGCCCCAGAATTCCCAGTTCACACCAGTGCTCCCAGGTTACGGCGCCGTCAGCAGGCACCGAAGCGTTCACTTAGAGCATAAAACAATTCTTTATAGCTTTTTCACTGGTAGGAAGGACCCTTCTGCTGGCTCAGCTTGTTCTGCACACAGGGAGATGCTGCCCAAAACTCCGCGTTCATCCCTGCACCCCAGGCACGCTGGATGAGCGAGGAAAGCAGCAGCAATTCCACCTCCCCTGGGAAATTTAGGGCCGTGTAAAATCCCGCTCAAATCCTGTCAGGCCAGAACACAGACACTGAGCTGTTCCTTCTCTCAATTGTTGGCTTTTAGATAAAAATGTCAGAGTTTTCTTCATGCTCAGATTTACTGCCACGGCTGGAGCAGAGGCAGATCCTTAATGAATCCTGAATCTTTATTAATTGCAGAAGAGGATGGCTTATTAGAAAGCCTCAATTACTGATAACTCCACAGCTAACTCCATATGCTCCAGAGCATTCCCCCGCTAACAGAGCACAGGATTTTCAGCTGGAAAACTACATTCAGAGTCAAAGATTCTGGAAATATAGAAGGGCAGACTTGTTTAATTTCTAGGAAAGAGAGGGATGGTCCTGGAGTATCTGAGAGTCCATAAGTTACAGGGAGAGTGAATTCACAGTTGTGAATTCACAAATTCATGTTCTTCAAAGTGAACACAGCTCCAGGGTATTTACAAATCTTCAAGACAGAACACAGAACCAGAGGAAAGTGACCCCAAAAATGTCACTTATGGACACAGCAAGAAGACCACTGATAAAGCAAGGATTGGGATCACATCTCTCCTAGGAGTGTTCCAACACCCCCAAAGATCAAACCTTTGGGCACCAGGAAGCAGAAAAGAGCTGCCTGTGAGAGTCAGTGTCAGAACTGAGCGCAGACAAGACAAATGACACCTGGGACAACAAATCCCAGTCCAAACCAAGATTACAACTGAAGTTCCCACAGCAAACCCAGTTTTTATCACTCCATAAGAGCACCCCAAAATCAGGGGCTGCTTCAATCACATCTACAGAGCAGAGCCTTGCAGAGGCAAGCTCTGATTCAGGAACTGCAGCCAAGGTCACCCAAAGCTCCTGGTGATTTAGGACAGGCCCTTGCTGTGGCTCTGCTCTGTCAGGGTTGAGGGGACAGCAGTGCCAGGGCTGCAGTTTTGGAACCAGAGATGCAGCAGAAGAGGCTGCACGGACTCATGGCCCAGCTGAGGATTTACTGGCAAGGCAGGATTCCAGCAGAGCCTGGAGACACAGCCACGATGGGAATAAAGAGCAAAACCCTCCTTCAGACCCCTCCAGAAAACATCTTCACCAGCCCTTCCCTGGTTCAGGTTTCCTGGACCCCCTCACACACAAAGCACTTCACTAACATTTAAATTCATGAGTCAAGCACAGAGACACATTATCAGAGCCCTCATCATGCTTTCATTCTGGGATTTGCCACCTGAAGTCACAGGAGAGCCCCTCTTCTCCACCTGGGAGAGGGATACCAGACCTGACCTGCAGCTTTAACCAGCCAGGACTCTGGTGAGACTCAATACAGGAGTGCCCATAAACGAAATAATTTATCTTGTCCTCAAAGACATCCCTTTCCCTCCCCTCAAGACATCTTAGAGTGCACCAGAACTGCTTTTCAGAGTGGGAAGGGTCTGGTTATTGGATGTGTGAGGAGCATCCATCGCTGCCTGCAGCTCTGAAACCAAGGGAAGGGAAAGGGAACACTCTGCCCTTGGCTTGTTACAGCAAAGGGACGGAGCAGGGAAAGGAAGCACCACAGTGACCCCCCCGAGAGCCTCCAAGTTGGTTTGACTCCACAGCAAGGGCAGAAGGTGGTGTGGGGGGAATCTCCAGCGTTCCAGGGGCAGCAGGACCCACCCACCAGAGTCACCCGAGGGCAGCTCTTCTGGGTTTGGGTTTAAGTAAGGATTAAGGTTCCTCAGACAGTCACAAGTCCCCAGACTCTGCTGTGCCTATTGTAAACCCCCTTCTCTGCTGATCAGAAAAAATTCCCTCTTCTCCATGCAGGTGAAAGCCTTTCCCTCCTCCTTTGGTCACACCATTCTCTCCAAAACGCCCCAGAACCTCTTCTGCCTCTGTTCCTTTGAGGAGGAACACACCCACTGCTCCCAGTCAGCCAAAAATTCCCAGTTTAAAGCACACATGAGCATAAAACTTTAGGAAGAGCTCTGAACTTACCCCACTTCTTCCACCTTGCTACAAAAAGGCAGCCTAAGGCAAGGCAGGAAGGAAAGAGGAAAAAGTTAATCCTCCCCAAACCTTCTGAAACACAAAACTACTCATTCCATGTGGGATTGAGGTCAGGGCAGAGCAGGTGGAGGCAAAGGGGACTCAGCTGATTCCTAAAAGACTTCTGGATGGCTGGCAGAGGAAATGTGATCCTCTGAAACAGGGAAAACCTGTTAAAATGGGTCAAAATCGTCACATTTTACTGGATTTAGGGGCGTGGTTGAATCAGAAAGTGTTGCTATTCCTCATCTTGAAACTTAAATGTACCTAAAATAAACAGGTTTCTTTAAAAGAGTTTCATACAAGGCATGAGTAGCTTTATAAATGATGGGATTTTTATACTTAGAGCTGTTATCTGAGGAAGTAGAAATAACTGCAGTGATTTAGATGTAATTTTACATTTTACATATTAAAAATAACACAGAGGGGCTTTGGAGGAAAGGGATGTGTCACCTATATGAGACTTCCCTGGAAGAATTCCTCACCGAGGACTATTTACAGGTAACGTAAGTTATCCTGGCAATCAAACCGAATATTTTTCTTCTGCTGGGTGATGAGTAAAGGGAGGATGTGGGGGAAAAGAGAAGGCAGACCCTGCAGCCAGTGCTCTGTCCACATCCCGGCTCTGCAGCACTCGGAATAATTATCCCAGTAATGAATGTGCTCATCCCGCTTGCTGGAACTCTGCCTTGTGTCATTAATACAGTAAATAATCAGCCAGGGAGTCCCATCTGAGGGGGAGAAAAGTCCCCTCCAAACCCAAGCCTTCCTGAGCAGGAATTATTTTTGTGCCTTTTACCACTATAACTGAAAAGAAATTCCCTCGTTTCTCTATCGGTTCAAAGCCTCGATGCTTATCACAACGGATGGACTATTCCCAGGCTGAATTTTGGATCATGGAAAGGCGGGATTCACCACGTCTGACTCAACCATGCACAGAGTAGCACCACACGCAGAGTAAAAATCCCTTCCGTGCTGCAATAAGGAAAACTCCAGAGATTTACCAGGATTGTTCCACAGCCAGACACCCCCAGCAGCTCCGAGCTCAGCCCTCAGGACTTCAGCTCCCTGAGAGACCCCTTTGCCTCCCTCTCTGGTGGGACCCATCACAGCAAAGCCACCGTGACCTCCTCCCACTCCGTGTTCTCACCGGAGTTCAGGCATTGAAGGAATTCATTGTGGCTAATTAAAAATTAAATCCTCCCTTGCCTTCGGCCACCGTATTTCTCTCCCTGCCTCAGAGCCACGCTCTGCCTCTGCCACCTTCTCTCTGGGAATAATTTCCTTCCTCCTCCCTGGCCTCTGCATCCAGCTCTGCCATCTGCCCTGCGGAGCCCGGCCCCGGCTCTGCTCCTGCTGCTCCCAGCTGAGCACCTGGGCTGCTGCTCCTCTCCCAGCGCCTCAGAGTCCCTCCTTCCTTCCCTCCAGCCCCGCCAGCTGCAGGGCCTCCCTCCCTGCTCTGCCTCCAGCCCAGTCCCTCCGTGGAGCAGCTCCCTGGAAGCTTTTCCAGCACACTGCGGGCCCCCGGTGCTGCTGCAGGACTGACCTTCCTGGAGTCCGCGTGGGCTCTGTGTCCCTCCCCAGCACTGAGCACGGTTTTCCATGGGAAAAGGAGGACAGGGGGTGCCAAGGGAGCCTCTTGCCTTGGAGCAGGTCTCAACACACCAATGCTCAACAAATAAACCAAGGATTAACCAAGCGGGGGAATGTTTGCCAAGGAGACCACAGGAATTTCACCCTCATCCAGTTCCTTAGGAGGCAGCTCTGGACAGAGAAGGTCAAGGTTACCTGGATGGCTGTCCTGCAAAAGCCATTCCCAGGTTGTGTGATGGGATTTGGTGGAGATTGCAGGGCACCACACCGAGACAGGGACCTCTGTCCCAACAGCCCAGCTCCAGAACCTCGGGAGCATTTAGGAAAACAAAACCAGACTATTTAAGCAGCCTGTGTTAGTGGTGCAGTACAGCAGAATCTTCCCTGGAAGTTTCCCTAAAGTCTATGACAAGAGAAAATCATCAGCAGACACCAAGAAACCTGCACCTTAATTATAATTAGTTATAAACCTTCCCACTTTAGTATCTTGCTGGAAAAAAAAGCAGCTGGATTGATCCTGGAGTTCCATCTGTCGTCTCCTCTGTCAGGACTTCGTTAGCTTACAAGTGAGATGTCCTCCCAGTCCCAGATTCCAAGAAATGTCTGTGTTGAAGCCCAAAAATTCCATTAGCCAGAAGAGAAGGAAAGGGAGCGTTTAGGAGCACACAGGAACTGAGGAGAAAAGTCGCTCTCACCCCACATTGTCCAGGATGAACTCAACATATATTTCTGCACCAGGAAATTTGGGAAATGAGTCCTGATGTTTGTGACTGACTCGCATCAGTTGTGTGCTTTATAAAGATATTATTTTCAGATCATTATACCATCACGTAACCTATGGAAAGGCACTATACAAAAATATGCTCACACAATTAATAGAAATCAGAGAATCCCAGAGTGGTTTGGGTTGGAAGGGACCTTAAAAACCCCCCAGTTCCAACCCCCTGCCACGAGCAGGAAATGCCCCATGGAATAAACCTCTCTGTTAGTGCATCCACCACCACAGCCACCATAATTAGAGTTACCTGGGCGTCCATCTTGACTGCTGTTACCAATTATTCCAGGGAAACCATTCACCAGGGGCTCTGAACCTGGGTGAGGTCCCTCGTCACTGTGGGCAGCCGGGCAGGGCCGACGTCCTCACCCGAATTGAGCACCTTGAATAATTCACTGCCAGCCAGGGACTTGGGCCTATGGCTCTTGCATCCACTTAGTGGCCACTTTTCCAAGATAAGAACTAGAAACCGTATCTTCCTCGAGATTAGGTTGCACCAGGGATCTTGGATGAGTCTGTGTGAGCGTTCTGTGTTAATTACAAACTACCCAAATTAGGGAGTGCAGCCAGTGGGCGTTTGGAACCTGCCCCTGGTGCCACCACAGAGCAGGTGGTGGGTGCTCCCCTGCTCCTTCAGAACCCAGAATGTCCAAGGCTGCAGGAGCTGCAGGAGCTGGGAGCTTTAAGGTTAATAATGTATATCCCTTTGGTTATAGGATCTCCCTTCCCCAGGTGCTTAAAAATTAACAGTGCAGATATCCCACAAAGGAGGAGCAGGTGCTGAGACTCCACATGAATCTTTAATGTGATTCCAACTCACAGAACCAATTTTAGCAGCTTCCCTGCATTGCTGCAGCCTTTGGGATCTCTCCACCTCGCTGGGACAGGGCACAGGGTGGGCACAGACCCTAAAGAAATCAGAATAAAACAGCATGGTCGAGGATGAGGCTCCACTCCCACGTGCACACACTGAATTCTGCCTGTTCCTTGCCCGGGGTCCTGTCGTGGTGTAACCAGATCTGGGGAGAGGCCGTTCCACTGCACCTCACTCAGCATCAGCTGGTGAAAAACTACACCCCGAGCTCCAAGTGGTTCCTGCAGCTGTTAGAACAGGGAAAACATTCATTAAATTCATCAGGACTTATCCCCTGTTGCACAACGAGTGGGGACACATTGATGGGGGTGTCTGAACTCAGCACAGAGGGCGGGGAGACCCTACAGGGCTGAGCAGCACCAAAACTTCAGGGTTACAATCCCAGGGATGAACTTCTGCAGCTTCTGGGAAATGCAGATCAACACTGCCAAGCCACTCAGGTCTTGGGCACCTTCCAGGAAAGGAGAGGAAAATAGAGAAATTAATATCATATGGCGTGGTGTGACACAGGGATGAAAAGCACATAAATGTGTTTTATTGACTTTGGGGCAGAAACACGGAGACAAACTCATTAATTAATGTAGGGATGTACTGGAGTAGAGCTGAGGGTGTCACTGAGAGCTGCAAGGGATGGAAAACAAAATGTGCTCCTGGCCACTCAAACTCCAGGTAGGTGCTGCATTGATTCCTCCTAATCCCTGCTTCTGCTGACTGAAAATCCCAAAGCCCCTGTCTGGCTACACAGCAAGGAGGATCTTTCCAGTGAGCTGCTCTGGACTGTTTGATATTCCATGGACATGCCTTATCCACCCGGATTGTTGGGGCTCTGTTCCCTCTCACACAGGTACCACTGATCTTTCCGTGCCATCAGTGGAAGGAGATTCCTCGGGGAATGCTGTGGAATTGTTTTGCACGGAGTAGGGATTGTAGAATGCTTTGGGTTGGGAAAGACCTCCAAGAGTATCGAGTCCAAGCTGTGCCCGAATCCCCACCTTGTCCCCAGCCCAGAGCTCTGAGGGCCACGTCCAGAAGTTCCTTGGACACCTCCAGGGATGGGGACTCCAACACCTCCCTGGGCAGCCCCTGCCAAGGCCTGACCACCCTTTCCACGAAGAAAGCACGGAAAAAACAAGCATGGAATTAAAAGAGAGCCAGAAATCACGTTCTTTGCTGGCAAATGCAAAGTGACAGTTTTGCAGCTGGAGCCACGCTGCTGTGATGGGGCTCTTCAAACACTCCTTGCAACTCAGGCTCCAGATTTTAACCCGGAATCCTGCTTTCCTCCAGCAAAATCAGGGAGCAGGGAGCTCATTTCTATGGTCAGCTCGCAGGATGGCTCCCAGGAAATAATTTTCCTGTGTCCTGCTCTCCCTGGCCCTCATTCCAGCACAGCCCCTGCCCCTGGGCCGCTGTCAGAGGGACATTTCAGCAGCTGGCCCTGGCTCCCTGTGCCAGCTCCTTTGCGAGGAGAGATCACCTTCGGCGATTATTTATTTCAGGAGTTCAGATTCCTGCCTTCCTGTGACATGATGAATGACTTTTAAGTAACATAATATCTGGTTTCCTCCTCTTTCACACACCCATTTCATTGCCAGGTGTCTTCAGTGACCAGATCCAAAAGGATTGGTTGCAGTCAAAAGGAAAGAGAAATCCTTTACCACGTGTCCAGCCTCCTCTTGTTCATATTTAATGGAATTCTTGCTTGTGTTAAAATGATAATCAATTATTCACCCCCGTCCTCGGTAATTCCAAACATCGCAAGTAATAAATAGCACCACTCCACTGCTTGTTAAAAATTCCAAAATACTTTTGTTTTCCTTTTTTTTTAAGCTGTTCTCCAAGCCACTGCAAGGTGGCCAGTGAATTATATATTATAAATGTATATATTAATTAAAGAATAAAGCAGGTTAACAAGGCAGGTGTGTCAGGAGGTAGCACAGGGCAGATCCATCGGCTCAGGATCCCAGTGTCTCCCATCACTGCTGGGAACAGCACTGGGAACAATCCTGCCCTTTCAAACCAGCCCTCAGACCTCTCTTTCAGCCTGTTTTAACATTTGAAAAGAGGTTTTTTTGCCTGACTAAATTAAATCCTCGACATCTTTTGTTTATAACTCGCATTCTTTCTCAAGCTGTGGCTTGGAAAATCATTCCAGGGGTGCCACCACATCAACCTTCAGGTGACTTGTTGGGCTGGAAAAAAACCCATTGTTTTGGTAGCTATTTTTGCTTCAGTTAAAAATATCTGGAGGAGAAATGATACCATTCCTTCACATTCCCATTTTCTCTCTAAAAAGAGGGAAATTCTGCTCTGCAGCCCAAATTCTGCTGCGCCCTGCAGGCTTCTGGTCTGGAAATACACAGTATTTCATTCCTCATGCAAGATGCCTGATCTCTTCAGAAGGGTATAGACCCTGCTGCTCCAAACTGAAGGCTCCTTGTCTTGGATCCCTACAGACACATCTGATGTGTGACAGCTCGTGAGAGAAGTGCTGTTGTTTCTTTATTTGACCTTCAAGCAAAGCTGAAGAGGAAGGCACAGAAAATACAAATACATTCAAGGACATGTCCTTTGAAATGAGTGTTTGATCTCACCTGTGCAAAGGGAAACCTGCCTTGGAAAATCCAATATTTAATCAAAGCCTGCTGTAATTGGGAATCTTGGTGCCACATTCTTTAATCCTATGAGTTTTGTGATGGATTAACTGCTTTGGTAACTCTGGCAAAGTTAAAGATTCAACAAAAAATGAATAAAAAAGTGACATGGTCTCACAGCCACACCTGACTCACGACGTGCTGCAAAGGAAGAGCACAGGGAATGATTCCCCAAATTGATTTTCCAGCTCCCGTGTGGCTGAAAACCACCACAGGGGTGAGACAACTCCTTGTCAGCACGGACTGGTGTGTTCCTTCCCAAGGAAAATCCAATCCGGGCACATTTATAATATTTACAGCATCAGGATGGTTCAATTCCTTCTCTAATCAGGGGTGTCTTCACAGAAAAGCACCACCTGATAGTGACAAAAATGTTCCTTCAGGGCAGAAAACATCTCTGAATGAAGCAGTAAAAACGTCTGTATTGAGGAGTAGCGAGGTATCTTCATTTTTAAGTTTGTGACAGAACTTCCCACAGGAATTTGGGGAAAACTTTCAGCAGTTTCTGTATTTGCATGGCATTACTGCAAATCTGTTTAAAACTGCCTTAACCATTTGAAGCTCTCAGACATCCTGGGCTTAGTAAAAAGTTGTTCATCACCACCCTGGGCCCACGTTTGGATTTTTGGTATAAAAGTGTAATAAAAAGGTTCGACAGGTGCAGGAGCAGATCAGGTTCTAATTAACAAACGTGTCCTCACACCCCAGGCAGGTCTGAAACAACACAGAGCTCAAAGCAGCAACACTCTGCAAAAGCAAAGCCTGGAAACAAAACCTGTTGTTCCATTAAATTTAAAATACAATTTGACTCTGTCACAGTGATGGAGATGAGCTATCTGCATTAAATTGCGTTTAATTTAACTCTAGAACTATAGGGCCCAATTAAAAATAATGAGGCCTGTCTCCAACTGTCAGGCTCAATTAGAGATAATGGGAAGTGATAGCTCCTGGAATAGATTCATTTTTGTCTGATAGACGAACTGGGGCAGGGGTCTTGGCAGGGGTCAGTGGAATAGACCCGCCAACAAAACACGGGTCAGTCAAGCTTAAGGAGTCTTAAGGAACCCAGTTATTAAATAAGGAAGTAGGAAGTAAATCAAATCCAAAAGCACATGAATAACCCCAACAGATTCTTTTTTTTTTTTTCCTGTTATGTCCCCGTATATCGAAATTCATCTGAGCATTAAACTGCCCGTTCTGAACCAAAATACAGAGCTCACAAAGGTTAAACCCGTTTGGCAAGAGGGAAACTAGAAAAAGAAGGGCCCAAGTTCATATTCCAGCACCAATTTTCAGGAATTTTGCAGGATCAGTATTTTTCTTAGGCAAAAATTGTGGCAAACTTTTAGCAAAATTGCTGAGCTTTTATTTACAGAAAATAATCCCAGAAAAGCTAATTTGAATGTAGTAAGAAATCAAGGTGTTGAAGTAAGATTGGAGTAAGAAACCAAGGTGTCTTGATAGATGTTGCATGGGATGAATTGATTGCTTCCAGCAATGAAAATGGGGAAAATTTGTCAACTTTTCCTTTCAAAAACGGGGCAGATCAGTCAAACTCAGAAGTGAAACGGAAACACAAATGGGTGACAACTTTTGTTCACCAGACAGTGGCTGTCATTTTGGATGAGTAATTAATCCTGAGCAGGGAGGGAGATGCAGAGCCCAGGGCCCGTTTCTCCGTGTGGGACATTCCGTGCGTGTCCACACTCCCAGGGAATGGTGGAACGGGGTCCTGGCCCTGCCTGCCCAGCTGCTGTCCCAGGAGCTCGTGTTCGGCCTGGCCTGGCCTTTTGTTTGTGTGGGAAGACACTTTTTTAATCTAATGATATCTCCCTCCGTGCCGAACGCCGCTCGTGCACCGCACCCGTGGCTCCTCAGGCCTGCTCCCCTCCCCCCGGCACATCCCGGCCTGCAAAGTCACGCTCTGAATTTAAATCTCTTCTCTGGGGCTTCCAGGGAGGGAAGGAACCGTTCGGTGTCTGAGCTTCTCCCCAGCTGTTCTGAAAAAGTGAGACATTTCGAATTAGGGCCCTTGTTTTTCTTGGTCCGCCCCTTCTCGCACACCCAGACCCTCGTGAGGGGACCCAGAACGACAAAGGGGTCATTGCTAAAGCACAGCCTGGGCTGACTGGCTGTGTCATTCCTTTCCTCCAGGTTTTCAGCAGGTTTGAAGGCTCTGCCAGACACTCGCTCCAGGCCTGGGGGAAATCCTTCCTGGCTTGACCTGATGGATGCGCTCATCAGGGAATCACCGCAGGCAGGAAGATCTCTGGAGCCTGAGCCACAACATCTGTGTAAAGCTCAGAACGGGGAACAGAGTTCAATTACAATCCTTAGATCTGATCTAGCTTAAAAAAAAATAACATAAAGATGTCTACGTCTCCTCTGTCTGAAGGACATCCAGCTCCTGTCATGCAGCACTTGGGAAAACAAGCACTGAAGTTCTGGAGAATTCCAATATTTGCAGCTGGTCTTACCTGCACTCAGTACAAAAACGGCTCCTGGGATTCACAGCTGAGTGTTCCTGGTGGGAATTCAGGTGTGAGTGCAATGGCCCGTCCCTGGAAGTGTCCAAGGCCAGGTGTCCAAGGGACGGGGCTTGGAGCAGCCTGGGATAGTGGAAGGTGTCCCTGCCCATGGAACAAGATAAACTATAAGATCCCTCCAACCCAAAGCATTCCATGATTCTCTAAGTACAAGGATATGTGTCCTTAAGAAAACCCTCCTGGTTACCTCGTATCTTAAAACTTTAAGTCTGGAGCATTACAAAGAATCAACTGAAAAGTTTTAAAGTGTTCTAGAGACAGTTCCAGTCATGAAGCAACAAAAGGCGACAAAATGACGAAAGCCAGGAAAATCAGATTTCATGGAGGACACTGACACTGAACTATTCCCATTTCTCCCAAGGGCACAGTGCCATTAATCCAGAATTCCCTGGTATTTTAAATCAGATACTTGGCACATAAAAGCATACAGAATATTCAGGGTCGTGCTGAAATACAAGTGGCCACCAGTAAAGATGCGAAGGAATCCCTCAAACTTTGATTTGTCAGGTTGGCCAAGGAGAATCTTTTGATGCTGAGTAGAACAAAACAAAACCACTTCTCCATGCAGCTTCTGAAATAGCACAAAAACCTGTTTATACAGCACTGAAGTAAAACCAAAGCCAAAGACTTGAATTTCCATGTATCAAATCCTACATAGAAGATAATTTTATTTGTGGATAATTCTCCCTCATGAGCCCGGAGATTCTTTTGCCTTCAATGGCCAGGAGCAGACTCCTGGTTCCTCTGGAATCCCACAATAAAAGCAGCTTGGTGGAAGGCTCAGAACGGGTTCCTCCAGCACCCCCAGATCAGTCCCTGTTGCTCCACAGAAAGCCCCTAATTTGCTCTAAAGAGTGAGATGTTGCTATCACTTAAATCTGAAGACTGTCACACTGCAATAATCAGGCGTTTATCTTACGCTGCCGTTTGCAGAGAATTCCAAATACAAAGAAACCCAGCAGGCAGTCGAGGAATCCCCCCCGGGCTCCCCTGATTAAAAAAGAACCTTATGGGAGGAAGAGAAAGAGACACATAATTCATCCTGAAGATACCAGGGGGCTTTTCCTGCTGAGTGGTTTTGCCCAGGAGCCCATCCCAGCGCCGGGGTTGTGCCGTCACCTCTTGGCCACTTGTTACTGTAGCAGAAAAATCAGTTTATTCTCTTGTGACAGTAACCCAGGGAACAAATCCATGATGACACCGTTCCCTGCATTCGTGAACTTCGTGGCCTCGTAGGTCACTGGACAAATCTCTCTAAACTGAACTGTTGACAGTTCTTTGCAGGGTTCCCCCCAGGAAACTGAAGGTTAATTGACCATTCTTTCAAACCATGAAATGCTTTTGAAAATGTTAGTTTTAAGTCTCGTAGCCTAAAAGCTGATGAAGCAGCGTGTTCTGTACTGGGGTGTCTTCTAATTACTGGAATGAAGAGTTATGGCCAGGGGAGGTGCAGAAATGGATTAATTAGACTTGTGTGCCGTGGAAGCATGAAACAATATTCCCTAAATTGTGGGATTGGTGAGGGCAGGGCTGCTGAGGGAGCAGGGGAAGCTGGAGAAGCTGCTCATAACAGAGCTGACGACTTCTTGATTATGTTAATTTGGTGACAGCCTTATTAAGAGAAGGGAGCTTAACTTTTCACTCATAGATCCTCAGGAAAATACTCCCAGGCTTCTCTTTCCTCATGTGGATGTTCTCACTGGCTCCAAAGGAATGGTCACTGCTGGTTTCTGCAGGATGCTTCCACCTGGGATTACTTAGAGTTACACAAATCCTCAGAACCAGGAATCCCAGAAAACCCCCAGTGCTCTGGAATGCCTGGCAGGAAATTAGGGATGATATCCCCCTTTTATGAGGGAAGATACGTGGGTATAACTGGTTATATATTCATCAAAGATTTACAGAAACCAGGAAGAAAATGGAAATCAAACCTTCTGTCCTGGATTCTCAAAGGCTTTATCTCGCTGAATTTGGGCTTTACAGATTTTGATGTTCCTCTGACATCCTGTGGGGGTTATTTTTGATTTGAGACTAAAAGTGTCTGTGTATTCACTGAAAATATTGCAGAGATAGAGACTGAGGAAGAAAAGTGTGTTTGTTTGGGCTGAAGATTGAGCTGTGCCTTCCACTGGGGCCACCAACAACCCTCAGGGATGAATTTCCCACAATATTCCCATAGTCGCTCAACATTCACTGCTCCTACAACAAAAGGTTGTGCATTTACCCAAAGATGGAAGCAAATAGCTCTAAAATCTCCCTTTTTTTTTCTTCTTTTCTTTTCATTTACAAAAAGAAAAAAACTTCACGTGGGCACAGGAACAGCTAAAGCACTGATCGCCTGCACGACACAATCCACGGGGATTTGCTGAAACAATGAGGAATATTAATTAAGGGAAAGGTCACTGCTATGATGAAGAAATAGGTGGGACCTACACAGGATTCTCTGCACGGTTCTTCAGCTGTAAACAAACCACAGGCTACAAAAGAGCAATAAAGAGATCAAAAGTGACAATTCTGTGTGTTCTGTGCCTGAAGTTGTCTCTTTCAATGACAAACTAAATTATGAATTACATCCAGCAGCCAACAGTATATTGATTTCCCTCTGGTTTTGGAAAAAAAACCCCACAACGTTTCAAAAGTGTTTATTTCATCCCCAAAATGCAAAATAAAAGGGTTTCTGTTGCAGGGGCATTTAGAAGCCCCAGGCCCAGTTTTCCAGGCAAATCATGGAATCACAGAGTGGTTTAGGTTGGAAGGGACTTGAAGCTCAGCCCGTTCCACCCCTGCCGTGGGCGGGGACACCTTCCACCATCCCAGGGGGCTCCAAGCCCCGTCCAACCTGGCCTGGGACACTTCCAGGGATGGGGCATTGCACTCACACACTTGAATTCCCACCAGGAACATGCAGCACCGTGGATTTTGTTCCTAAACAAGAACGATTTAACATTAAAACCAGTGGACAGGCCAGAGGAAGGTTTGAATTTCAGGGCTATGCGGGGCAGCAACACCATTTCCCAAGCATAAATTTCTTCCAGGCCAGACTTCCAGCACTTCACACCGAGCAGGACAACTTTCTCCCTGCGGAACAGAGGCCAGCAGGTGCTAATTTTGGGAACAAGGACAGAGATAGGAATCCCCATTTGTTGGGGTTTGCTGCCTAAAGACGCAATGAAACAAAACAACAAGAAAAAAATAATAAGGAAAGTAGTAATGGAAGTAAAAACGGGATTCTAAAGGGAGTAAAAGCAGGTTTCCCTTTGTTTGTGAGACATTACGAAGCTTTTCCAGTTTTCCAGGGCAGCTCTCCCTGCAGGAGCCAGGCTCTAGGACCTCCGGTGTGTCCTGCTCACCTTCGCCATGAGGAAAAGCTTTCTGTCCGTTACATCCATGCATGTAATCAGGGATTGTGCCTTTTGTCACACTCACAGCCACCATCTGTGTGCTCCCGAGTGGCCAGACGGGGGCTAAAACCCCCATCCCGGTGGGATTAATCTGCAATTTCACACTAAATGATTTTTAAGTATCATTTGTTACGATACAGTTTCCCCGAAATAAAACAAACGGTCGGGGCTTTTGCAGGGGGATGAAAGGAGGGAGCTTGTAAAGTTTCCAGTGTTTCCAATGGCTTGGACAGAATCCATTTGCACATTTTCATTCCCGTCCTGGGAAAAGAGCCTGTGGGTAATTGGAAATAGCTGCTTTTTATTTCTGAGGTGGGGGGGAATGCAACCCCAAATCTGGGCACTGGAAAGGGGATGAAGTGCAAAATAATTCCCGTCTCCATCAGGGACTGGGAACCCGCGTGAAGAAGTTGCAGTTTGACATGTAAATGGAATATTTCTCTTCTGCAGAGAGGGATAAACTGTAAAGGCACTGGGTAAATAGAGGAGGAGCTCAAGAATCCCCCCGTTCACATAAAACAAAGCTGCCTTGACGGGTGTGAGGAAACGATTCCTTTCCGAGAAGCACGAAATGCTTTTGGAAGCGCCTCTTCTCACCAAAGAGAGGGCACTGAGCTGAATCCACGTCCAGGATTCTCCCCACATGTTTTGGGTACTCAGGGGGAGCAGGATGAACACCATCATCAGGAAAAAAACCCAACGAGTGAGGAGTGGGAAGATCCAGGGTCAGGACACACCGAAGTCCTTCCACAAAAAATAATGTTGAGCAAACACAACGCTGCTTCTCAGCCCTTCTGGGTTCACCACAAAACCCACAGCTCCCAGCCCAAATTGCCTGAGGTGAGAGAAATATTTTGATTTTCCAGCCTGACCACACAGAGATCACCAAAGTCTTCACAGAGTTCTCATAAATCTCTGCTTTTGAGGGTTCCTCAACCCTCCCTTGCTTTTTTTCCCCTGCTTTTCTCCTAAAGCACACTGGAGAGTGTGGAAAATAAACCAAACTTGTTTTATGATGACCTCAGCTGGTAGCAAAATGAACTCAGTTTGTCACCCAAAAGAAGTTGCTACAGTTTTAAAGAAAGTCTATAGAAATTCAAGATATTTTAGGAGAAATTCGCACACAAGAAAGTGGATGCCTCAATAAAGCAAATCCCTGTTTTACCTCTCTTGTTTCATTGCATTATTTGTTTGCTAAAAAGTAGTTAGTCCAAAGAAAGGAAGAAATTAATTGCTGAACATTATTATTTTAAAGGCCACATGTGATTTTACATGCCACCAAATAAATTTGATGGAAAGTGGTTGAATAGAAACACCTAACAGAGATTTCTCTGCTAATATTCACTGTGAAATAGCTTCAGTTGTGGCAGGTGAACTTGACCTATTCCTTAACTTAGATAAATTAAAACAGCACTTGCTCTTATCTTGTCACATAAAGGAACAGAGCTGATGGATACCAGGAGACAACACCTACAGGAGCTGGTGAGAAAACATCAAACACTAGGGAAAAACCCAGCAAATTTCTCAAAATCCAGCCGTCAACCTGCAGTTCTCCTGCCCACAGACTTGGAGCTGATGTGACAACACAGAACAGTTGGCTTGGAGCACCCTGGGCTATGGAAGGGGCTGGAACAAGATGAGCTTTAAGGTCCCTTCCAACCCAAACCGTCCTGTGATTCCATGAAATCCTCAGAGCTCTGTCCTGTCCAATTCCGGTACCTCGGAGGGCAGGGGCTCGCCTGCTCCCTGTGCCCGTCGGACTTCCCGCATTGTGAAAACCTTTGCACCGCTTAAGTAGAATTGTCCTTGTGGGAACCTCTGGGGCTCCTCCAGGTGTTTGGAGAACTGAGCCCTTTATCCCTCCCCGCGGCAGGTTAAGCTCCCCCAGTGAGCAAACGGGGCAGGAGCCACCTTTGCCCCTCGCCTGGTGCAACCCGGCCCGTCCGAGGTTTGCAAATCACCCGAACGGAGAAACCAGCCCGGGCGGGGAATGTGCTCCTACCAGGAGAGCAGGCGGGGGACAAGCTCAGCACAGCGCCTTGAACAGGCTCCAAGGAAGGCTGGAAGGAACGCTGTGTTTTGTCCTCACCCCTCCTGCAAACGTTCAGCTGCAGGAGTGCATTTTTTGAAGTGTTTTTTTAAGTTATGAGGTAAGGATATAACGACTCTAAAATGACCTTTTAATAAGTTGCAGCCCAGCGTTAATTAATACAGGCTGTAATTAAGGGAACACTTGCAACTGTGCAAACTCCATGCCTTAGGCTCTGGCAGTACTGTGACTTCTCTTATTTCAGTTCTCCAGACATGCCTGATATAGGCATTGATTTATAGAAGTATTGATTAACCTCTGCTTCTATTGACAGCAATTAACAGAGAGGGACCTGATGCTCATCAAAGCGAACAGATTCTCATTAAGAGCAGAAAAAAAGATCTCTGTCTTCACGTTTCACCCCCTCCATACTCTGTGTGGTGAACTGTCAAGCACAAGGAAATACACTTATCACGGATCTTCTGGGCTTTCATTGTGCAAGGATATTTGAAGTATTTCCACATTCAATCCTTGCTATGCAGAGCCCAAAGGACCCGGTGTCATCACGGACTTCAAACTGCCTCAACTTAAAGGCGTTTTTCTGGCAAGGAAGTTTGGTCCCAGTTTTGATGATGGGTTTATAGAAAGAACAATCTGGTCTCAAGACAAGAACTGGGCAGTCCAAGCCAATATTTTCTGGGGCTGGATCTCTGCTGATGTGGGATTTGACCTCGGCTCAGCTGTTTGATCTATCTCTCTGGTACTTGGAGGTAACCCTGTCCCAAATTCATGTCATTCCTGTTAGACTTCACACTCTGATGGCTGAACTACACTTAGAAAGCCTCTGATAAAAGAGAAGGCAGAATTATGGTGCTCAGAATGAACGATTCTATTTCTTCCACCACGTTGCTCCAAGTCCCGTCCAACTGGGCCTTGGCCACTTCCAGAGATGGGGCAGCCACAGCTCCTCTGGGCACCCTGTGCCAGGGCCTCCCCACCCTGCCAGCCTCATCCCTCACCTCCCCCAGAGGCCGCTGCCTTCCCGGGGCTGTCCCGGGGCTGTCCCGGCTCCGTTCCCGCTGCAGCCGCTCCCGCGCCCCTTCCCGCGGCCATCCCGGCACCGGCGGCGGGCGCGGAGAGGCGGCTCCGGGCGCTGCCTCCGCTCTGCTTCCCGCAGCGCCGAGCGGGGCTGCGGCCACCGGTACCGGGCACCGAGCACCCGGCACCGAGCAATGGGCACCGGGTACCGGGCACGGCGCACCGGGCACCGAGCAACGGGCGCCGGTTACCGGGCATCGGGTTCGGGGCACTGGGCACCGAGCAACGGGCACCGGTTACCGGGCATCAGGCATCAGGCACCGGGCACCGACCGCTGACCATCGGGCTCCGGGTACCGCGCACCGGCTCCCCCGAGCCGCCCCCCCCCGCTCCCCTCTCCTCCCGCCGGTGCCCGTTTGAACGGCTGGGTCCCTCCCCCTTCTCCCTCCGCGAAGTTGCACGAAGTTGGGTTCGTTGGGGTTTTTTTCCCCGCTTTTATTCGCTCCCCTCCGTGGGGACGCGCTGCCCATCCCGCCCAGCCCGGGCCGGTGCGCGGGGCGGGGGCGGGGGCGG
>WBMZ01013560.1:0-16758 GCA_013400975.1 Atrichornis clamosus
CCCAAATAAAATACCCCCACTCTTGTTTTTCTCCCCGACCGTGTCTGATGAACAGCGTTTCGCCAAGCAGAGCGTGTGCAAACATCACACTCCTCACAGTGCAACGGCCGCAAGAAAACTGGGACTATCTTCTGTCCCGTGTCCTCTTGATAAAGGAGGGACGGTTTTACGCAGACAGGATGATAAAAAAAACCAAGAGCCGTCACATAGGCATGGTATAGATGCTTCACCTACTGACATTTCCAGAATGGGATATACCCTTGCTCAGAAATGGCTTAAAATACATCGTGCTATTTTTAAATGATATCCCCCTCTGTCTATAGCAAACCTTGCTGCTGTAAATGGAAATAATAGGACTAAAGGCAGGCCTGAATCCAGACAGAAAGGTGCAAGATCCAAATTACTCTACTTACAACTAGTATAAATTGTGATATGGGCATTTTTTCTATTTAAGAATAGCATTAGGATCGCCAGATACACAATAAATGTCCTCAAAATCGTAAAGGCCGTTGAAGTTCTGATGGAGCTGGTAACAGCAGAAATATTTTGAAATTACTCCAGTACAAATAGGTTGAAAATCGTGATCCCATTCTGGTTGCAATAGAATCACAGGCAGAGCAATTAAGTGTAATGTCATGGAGGGTTATGACTTAAAGTGAAGAACAAGTAAGGAGCAGATGGACTCTGAAAATACCCGGTGTTCACATGAATGGAAAAACAGAAAGGAAAATTGGGAGAAATATGCTATTGAAACAATACAGCTGTTAGAGCAAACAGACTTTAAAATATTCTACAAGATTTCTCCAGGCCTTCTGCAGACTAAGTTTGTTTTTTGTTGAGGAGCCAACTCTGAGATGCATCAGTGTGGCTCTATTATGGCATTTTTTGTGTGGATGAAATAAAAGACATTTAGCTCTGATTTCTTATGTTCAACCCCAGCTAAAAAAGAACAGAGGCAAGGTGTGAAATCAGTACGTATCAATTTCCAGTAAAAAGACCATTTTGACAAAATAGCTATTATACAGAAATAGTAAATGCACAAGTATAACATTAAGGTGACAGCAGACCCAGTGTGATTGTTTTGACATGGAGGGGTTTAGGGATCAATAGGAAATGGGAGGGGATTGAGCTGGGAGCCTGGGTGGAACTTATCTGTAATGGTAGAGTGGAAACCTGTGAGAAGCAGAAACGAAAGCAAAACCTGAGAGAGAAGTGGAGATGGTGGGAAAACCTCTCGCACCCCTCTGTCTGGAAACCTCTGAGACATATCATAATGTGCTGTGTGCCTGTGCCGCCTACTGCATGTTTTGTTCTCAGGAGACTTCTGCAATTTCTTTTCCAGAGGACAATCAGCTGTCTAATAGTCATAGGGTCACCATGAACTCCACACTGCATCCAGCTCTAGGATGCCCAACAGAAGAAGGACATGGAGCTGCCGGAGCAAGTCCAGAGGAGGCCACAAAGATGATCAGAGGGCTGGAGCACCTCTCCTATGAGGAAAGGCTGAAAGAATTGTGGCTGTTCAGCCTGGAGAAGAGAAGGCTCTGGGGAGACCTTACAGCACCTCGCAAAACCTAACAAGGGCCTACAGGAAAGCAGGAGAGGGACTTTTGATAAGGGCATGTAGTGATAAGACAAGGGGAAATGGCTTTAAACTGAAAGAGAGTAAGTCTACGTTAGAGACCAGGAAGAAATTCTTCGCTTTGAGCATGGTGTGACAGTGGAACAGGTTGCTCAGAGAAGTTGTAGCTGCCTTATCCTTGGAAGTGTTCATGGCTGGATTGGATTCGTCTTGGTCTAGTGGAAGGTGTCCCTGCTCACGGCAGGGGATTGGAACTAAATGATGTTTAAGGTGCATTCCAACCCAAACCATTCTATGATTCTATAGCTCATAGCTCTCTCTAGAAATTTCTGCTGAAAGTTTTGCTTGACCTCTCCATGGCTTTTCAGGTTTCTGGCCTTCCACCAGTGAGAAACAGGAAAGCACTGACTAGATATTAATTAGTCTTGGAAAGTCCTAATTCCTTTTTTGAGTGATATACCGAAACAAATGTGGTCAGTGAAGTCAGAGCCATTAAAATAGGCTAGCACACCTTCGCTGATAGCATCTGTGCAGAGAATCATGTCCCCACTGCTACCCCAAAAGACCTCAGTCCGAAAAGCAGAAACATACTACAGCGTCAAGGAGAATCAGATTTGCCTTATTACTATGAAAGCCAGAAATAAATGAGTTGCTTTTTCATCTCTTTCAGCAGCTGTAATTTCTTTAACAATAGGAGGTGAAATATGTGTAGGCAGAAGCTGACAGTGTTTCTGCAAGCTGCACTGCACTGACTAAATTAATAACATCTTCCTGCCCCACTCCTTCAGGCTCAGGGAGAGACTCATACACTGTGGTAACAAGCACCTTCTCAGTGGACTTCCCCAGAACAGAGGAGAAAAGTAGATGTGTGGGAGGGCCACTGTCCTTGTCTGTTTACTGTGGTGAAAAACAGAGACTGAAATACACCTCCTGTTGAAGATGGACAGGACCCAGCACCCCTGCAGTTTCCATACACATAGCTCAGTGTAGCAGCCCCAGCCATGGCCCACGAGTTTTCAAAATGATCATGAAGTGTGCAGAAGAAATCAGTGGATTTTATGGATGATGTTTTATCAGTAAATATGAATGAGAGAATCACAGCAGTAGCAGGAAAAGAAAGGAAAAGGAAAAGGAAAAGGAAAAGGAAAAGGAACAAAGCTAGTTTTAAACCAGAGGTAGCACATATCAGATACTAAGATCTTGTCTGCTATTGGAAGCCAAGGCTGTTTTCATCCTCACCCTGTGGATGTGCATCTTCAGGCAGTGATGTCATGGGGTGGGTGAAAGTGACACCTGGTGTAATTTCTTTATTTGGCTGTCCCTCCTCCTCTCAGCTATGTGCCCAAGAGTGTTTGCAGCAAACACGGCAGCTTCTTCTTCTGCACCATGCCAGTCTGTGATCCTCACTGTTGAAAAATTCAAGCCATTTATTCCCAAGAGGAAAAGGGAAATATACAGAAGGAAATTCATGAAAACTGAATGGGGAGAGGACTGGGTAAAGAAAGTGTTATGTTGATATTAAATTACTCTCCCCAGCACTACAATGAGTACCACACCCCTCACAGAAACCCACAGAAGTCCCAGAAAAGTAAGTTTTGTCATCAAGAGAATCAGAAGAGATGCTGAACTGCTCCTTTGTCTTGGGCAAACCAACAGAGATTCAAAATGATACTTTCCATGATCCAGAATTAGGAGTTTTCTTTTTTTCTTTTGATTGTTAAACCCAAACATTTTAGATGCTAATTTTTCAATCTGACAGTGCATGTGAAATAGAACATTTTTTATTATTTGTAATTGTTAAAGTGAAATATTTCAGATGTTGATTTTTAAACTGACTGCATATGAAAGCAAGTCTTCAGTGAAACAAAACCATCAGCAATTTTTAAAAGTGGTCTGGCATTAGACACATACGTATTTGTATATATTTTTGTCTTGCTTTGTCCTATTCTGTGGGGTCATGAAATTGAAGAAGACATCGGATTGGAAGACAGTAATGTAACTAACATTTTTGAATACAGAATAAAATCGTTTGCACAAGCTTTGGTCTTTCCATTGTGTGTAGCCTTTACTTTTTTTGCTTTAGGGCAAAATTACTACAGCTGTTAATTCAAGTTTGTTTACAGACAGTTTGATTTCGCAGTTCTTCAAACCATCACAGTTCCTTTGGTATCAGATTTTAGTTTGTTTTCAAACAGGGCAGCCCTTGATTAGTTTATTCTTAACTATATAAAATAAAACTATTCAACTGTGTATACAACTAACTTAAAATCACAAAGTAATTTTTTTGGCTAGCTATTTTTGTTGTTTAAATACACTACCTGTAAACTGATCTAAGTCACACTGAAGCAATGCCAAAAATACAAGCAAAGTCTGTATCAACCTTCCTACACAAATTAGCACCTTTTGTCATAGATAACTGGAAGGGACGTAGCTAACACCAGTAGTTTTGGCATTCCTTGATAGAGGAGAGTTTTGTCCACCTGTGGATGAAGGGTGAATTACAGGAAATCTGCACTGATTTAAGTGTGTGATAAACGAGAGGGTTTTCAAGACCCTTGTGGAAGATAAACAGTCATTTTTGAAACCCTGGGTAATTTAAATTTCTCTTCAAGAAAAAAAAAGAGGAGCTGTTTCAGAATAATCAGTCCCAAAGGCCGGTCGTACATCCCCACGCCTCTGCATTCTCTGAGTTGTATGCTGCAGTTATCAGATTGTCAAGACATGCCAGGTCTGCTTGATTAAGTCCTCTCTAAAGTATTAAGGACATTTGCAACTACTTAATGATCCTTTTAGGTACCACCACTGTCAAGGCCTGATCTTTAGAGCTGTAACGGGATCAGAACCTCTCCCATTGCTCCAGCCCTTCAGTGTTGATGCTTCCCTGCGCAGGGCTCCCTATCAGGTGTGAGGCAGCAGGAATGAGTCTTTCTGCCTCCCCAGGCGTGCGAAGCCATCTCATATTGCACCTGCAAGCGCAGAGTCCCCCTCCTCTTGGCACAGCACCGACGGGATCTGCGACATTGCAGCTGAAAAGGAGGGAAGGATTGAAAGCTGTCATGCAGATTTCTTATTAATGCTCATAAAAATAGACAAACCTTCCTGCAGGAGCTTCCTTGTGGGTTTGGTGTGAAAGCAGAGGAGCAAAGAGCTTGCTGTCGTTCTTGCTACACATCCTGGGGAGGCACAGCTTCAGAAACATCTGAGTGCATCAGATGTTATCTGGAGGAAGGAATGTGTCAGCTGACAGCAAGGCTGGAAACTATTGAAACTATTGTCAGCTGGGCCATTCTTGTAGCTATCTCTTGTCTCTTTGGTAATTAATATCCAACAATCCTGTCCCATCTACAAACAGGTGATAGTAAAGGACCCTTCCAGGAATTATGCACCTGGTTGTGTTAGAGATGAAGTATCTGATTGCTACCAAATTAACAGGTTCAGCCACAGGAACACATTCCAAGAAAGAAAGTAGCCCTGTAGAGGGAGAATGTCTGGAAAAGTAGGTACGTGTGGACTTTGGAAAACACTGGAGATTGGAGGTGTTGCTGGTCTGGTTGCAGCTCATAGGTGGTTGGATCTGATTTTTTGGGTAGGTGTAAAAGTATATGCAATCTACTTATCAGAACCAATGCAAAGTCCACAGCTCTGGTTCAAGCTTCTGGTGAAGATCATCTGAGCTCCCTTTTCTGGCTCTGTGTTGAGCAAGCTCAGAAGCACTCACAGGTTTTGCTTGTCTTGCTCAGCAGGTGAAATGATTATTTTCTTGTCATCAATCCTTATATTAATCTTGGAGCTCCTGTTTGATTATATCTTTATGTGAGGGAGGAAGATGAGCTTGTAGGTATTTACAAGAAACATTCTTGACTTAAGGTGTCTGTCCTCCATGAGTTTCTGCTATCGAGTCATGTTTTCTTTAGGCTGATTTATGGAAGAGCCACATTTAAAAATTGTATTGGTGAATGATCCCATTTGGTCTCTGCAGTCAAGGACAAAACCTTTTCAGTGCTATCCCAATTAAGTTTACTTTCCAGCCACACTCAGCCAAAATGATACTGATTCCAGCACTGAGAACTTTCTGGGAACAACTCAACACATTTGTCCTCTGCTCAAGTCAGTGTGATGCTGACACCCTTCTCACAAGTAATATCCTGCACAAACCCTTTCAGAGTAGCTGCTCACCATCAGTGTCCTAAAAAGGCATCAGATATTTTCTAACTCTTCACACCTAAAAACCTTTCCTTGCATTCAGTTACAGTCTTCTAATAATGTTACGTGGCTCTCCATCTTTTTTTATGCAGTGCAGTTAATTCTGAATTGATTTGGGCATGGGTAGCCAGGTGCAGCAAAAGTGTTACCTTGGCTCCATCAGGGCTTGCACTTCCCAGTTTTCTGAGTCCTGATTGTCTCAGGTCAGGCACCCAGATGTAAGGGACAGCACTGGGAGATGTGTGTTAAGCCATCAGTGGTGATCATGTCAGCAGGCTTTGGACTTGCAATGTTACAGCTCTGTGTTCTTCTAAGCTCCTTTGCATGAGTGTTTTAGCATCATTCTGGTTCCTTTTGATGTAGTTTAGTTCAGTTCTCCAGCAATCAGAGTAAATTCAGGACTGTTTAACTGCACTCAGACTAGACATCTTGGGGAGATGAAGCTTTCTTATCTGTGGTGGCTGCTGCATTTTGAAATGAGCATAAGAGAGGCAAATATGTCCATGAACATTTGCTGCCAGTATGGATTTAAAAGCAAAATGCAGTCAGAAAGGCTACCGAAAAACTACTTCACTTGGCTGATAACTCAATTTGTTGATAAGAAAGAGGGAGTGTTTTGTCTCTCTGTATCAGATAAGTGACTTATCACTCCCTGCACTGTTGATGATGAACATGTTCATCTGGCAGATAGTGGCAATAAAGCTGCATCTCCCCTTTGCACTGCAAGACATATGCTGCATCAAATGAAATTAAGGGAAATAGATTGAAATAACTTCTTGGTAAATGCTTTTAAAATCAATTTATAATTAACCTGTGGAACCTCCTGCTGCATTTTATTAGAAAGGGAAATATCATGCTTGAAAATCAATGTTTCATGTAAGTAATAATATGGGGAGATAAAACGTGTAAAAAGAGGGGAGTAAGGATATCACTGCTATGGGCTAGGGTTGCCCAGTTTAAGAGGTGGGCTGTAATTCAAAGTATGAGGGTCTCTTTTCTTCCTACACTAAATGTAGGTTGTTGTTAGGTATAGGTGTATTTCTGATCTGGTTAGCTTTTTTTTTTTTTCATATTGTGCACATGGACCCAATACAGCTTTGGGGTCCACTTTTACCAGGAGAGCAACCATGTCTGGGATGGAGGGACTGCCTGTTAAGGCTGTCTTCTGAGATCTTTAGTGCACAGAAGGAGCCTAAATGCACATATGCTTTTATCTGTTTTGTTGCCCAGGCTGAGGAGGCCTCAGAAAGAAGATGTCAGGATGCATTGCAGCACAGTGTGTCTGGCTGCAGAGCCAGGGTGTCACACAGGATCCCAGTGTCGTGCAGAGCCATGACTGCCATCGATTTCCACTGCTGAGGGAGGCGAGGACATGAGGACAGAGAAGGCCTCCATCTGTTGGTACTCACCAATGCAAATCAGTGCAGTGGGTTGTACCCACACATCTGCCTTGATCCACTCCTCAAGACTAAAAGTCTCAGCTTCAGGACACTTGTGTGCTAGTCCAGGCTTTGACCTTGTAGGAGGAATGCTGTTTCGCTGGGCCTATTTCTGCTTCCTTTGGTTAAGTTTGTGCATGGCAGAAACGGAGCTAAATCTCCAAAAATGGCTATGCTCTGTGCACTGATGGGCAATTCCAGGGGACTACTGAGACCCAGCGTATCAAACCCAGCTACCAGGGACTTTGACCCACAACCCCTAGCAGGAAAACCCCAAAAATTGTTTCAGCCTTGCTACTAATTGCTTCATCTGCAGGTTGTTTTTGTTTTATTTTCTTACTACATAAGATTCTTGGTGTTGCCTAAGACCAGTCCTTCCTCCTACTGACATTCAGACTATGTCCCTTTCTCAAATGGGAGCGTTGCAGAGGGTTGCAATTACGACTGCAGTGGCAAGGAAAGCTTTGATCAGAAATGGGCCTGACGAGGAGTGTGCTGAGGGATTAATGTAGAACTGACTTCATCAGCAGCTGAGAGTTCTGTGGAGGAGGAATTTAGGTGCTTCTTACAGCCTCAACAATGCAAAGCAGCCATCATCAACAAAGTGTTCCCCAGAGGATGCTAATCACTCTCCTCCCTCTTGATCAGCAGTTAAGAGTGTCTCTCTTCTTTCTACTTATCGCCTCGTCAGGGATGCCAGAGGTATTGCTTAGAAGATAAGAACATCATTTGCACCCAGTCTTAGAGGAAAGAAGAGGTTGTGAGCAGCTACAACCATTATTGACACTGTTATCATTTGTATCTCAAAGGCACTTCACGGTGCTCAGACCCCATCTTGTAGGGCCCAGTATGTTGTACTGACCGTACTGCCTGCCCTAGCTCTGAGAGGGCTGAAAGGGGTGTGCTGCAGGCATGGGGCAGGGAGGGTCAGAGGACTGAAGTGCATGGTCCTACACTGCACACCGGTATAGATCAAGGGAATCTGGGAAGCCCCACATTTTCTCTTACCTATTGCAGCCTGTGAGTTTTGGGCGCAGGGAACATCTCTTCTCCTTGCTCACTTCTATTAGGGCTTATCTGCAGATCCAAACCACAGTGGATCTAGGATAACCCTCCTGTACCAATATAGTTCTAGTCTAGATCTAGAGTAGATGTACCCTCCTGTTAGTGTCATGGGAAAGGACAATGAGAGTTGCATCTCAGTTTTGGTGAGAACAGAGATAAAAAATAAAAATATGTACTTTAGGACCATCTAGTTCTGCTCCTTGCTAAAGACTGTGCTTTTTTTTTCTTCTTTTCTTTATTTTTATAAATGGATAGCTAAAAAATATACAAATTAGAGTTGAGACTACAGTGTGCTTCAGAACATCAAGTTCTGTCTACACGTGATGAGGCTAGGTAGGTACATATGCCAGCCCCCACAAACAATGTGCTAATATCTACAGCCACTATGTTGTTAGTGCTCTGATATTTAACCATAAGGTATCTCTGCCTTCAGCTCATGTTCTTCTCAGCTTCCTTTGTTATTCTCCCTCCTAAACAGACAGAGAGTGATATTATGTCTATGATGCCAAAGGCTGTGTGTGTGCTTACTGTGGAATTTAGTCATGATATTGCTAATTGGAAGGTTCAAGGTCATCCTTACATCCTTACATTTACATGCTTGGTCATTCTCTCCTGCACTGCTGGTAATGTGAGAGTTGTTATTCTTCCTCCCTCAGAGTTGCAGAAACTGCTGGCTGCTAAACACTGAGTAGATGGGTTTCTCAAGGAGATCTCCTGGATGATTTTGTGTGATGAAGATTCCCAACTTTTCTCTACATGGGAAATTGGAGAATTCATTTGTAGGTCACTCAGTTAAAATGATACAGTATATGGAGTGCAGGTGGTGTTACAGGTCTGCAATAGTATGAGCAAGACAGATACTGAGCAGCTTTAAACCAGCAAACCTCAGTACATGGAGTCCCATGGCAGCTCAGAGCTTAGATAAAATTCATTTACCTCACTTGGTCCATATAGGTTTTCCAGCCTCTTCTGAGATCAGCAGCTGGTGGGGAAGAGCCTGCTGGAAACCTAAGGGAAGGACCTGGGCCAAGAACAGGAGTGGTCCTCTACAGGTGTGGTAGTTTGTCTGAGTAATTTCTGTCCCTGGCACGGTGCTGCCTCTGGTAGTTATCCTTAGCAGAGCCATTTGCTTGGCAAGGCTGGTTGTTACTTACAGGTTTCCCTACGCCATCAAGGCAGAGCAGGAAGCTGTGTTTTGATGGCCACACAAAAATGCTGGGAGAGGGCAGTGGCAAGGACAGATTTCTCAGTATCCCTTCCAGCTGCTTCGGGAACCTCAGGACGGCTTCACACCTTCATAACCACAGATGTGAGCGAACATATCTGTCTCCCAAGCATAGCAGCATGTAGGAGAGGCTGCACCATGGGAAGGTGCACAGAGGAAGTTCAGATCTCAGCTTGCCTCCTAGCACATTGCTGGTGAGGTGGGCCACTGGAGGAAGAGCAGAGGGGATCATCTTGTCTCCTCTGCCACTCCTCTTTGACCTTGCAGCTGTTTTAGAGCCTGTGATACCAGAGTAACTATCTTGCTGCAAACTTAGACTCATCTATCAGACATACTCAGTAGCAAGTAGCTCATATATTAATTCTGAAAGTGGCTGCAGAGATGTAATGTTGTTTAACTCATCCACTATCACTGATCCCTTTTTGTTACATCCTTGCCTGAAGGCAAAGACTTTGGTCAAGCTAGAAATGCTGGTAATTTCTGAACATCTTCAGTAACTGGACTAAATGCCTGTTTGGTGTCTTAGAATTGTGAAAGCAGGGGAGAAACATCACAGTGACTGTATATTCAAGCAGAAGAGGGAGTTCTGTGATGGGGAGGAACTGCTATGCTCTTACTTTCATGTACTGCGTGAGGAAGGGGTGACTCTTCACCAGGCTCTGGTGTTAGCTCAGCTCCTCTGAACAAGAGGCAAGCCCAGATGCAAACTTTGTGGCTTAGCCCCACGTTAATACATTCCCAAACACTAATTAAGAGTGGTGAATGAAGAGAGAAATGCAGGTTAATGTAGCATGCTGGCAGTTTTCAGACTGCCTGCCAAATGAAAGCTTTGGAGGTGATGTGTAAGTAGAGGCCAGCAGCCTGCACACGAGTGAGCTGGAGGGTTTGGGCTCGCGTAAATGCTACTTCCTCTGGAGGAAAGATGAGAAAAGGTTGCAGGGTTCCAGTATCCAAAGAGGAGTGGGGAGAAAAAAGTGTGGGACATGGGAATAGTCTTCCTGAGAGCAAACATTGGTGACCCTCATTGCCTTAGGCAGAGTCTACTGGGAATAAAGTGGAACTGCAGGTAGCTGGGAACTCAGAGACGTGCCTGGGGGTGCTTGCAAGCTGTGCAAGAACAGTGATGTCATTATGGGTTCCACTTTTGTTGGGGAGCTAGAGCGGTTTTTAAATTCCGAGTCTCTGTGCTGGATTTCCACTCCCTGAACAATCCCCTTTTTTAGAGCAAGCCCTGTAGACAAGGCTGCATTCCATTTTCACCTGCAATCCCCTATGTGGAGACTACATAGGCAGTGGGAAAAGACCTTCAACTCGGTAATGGGCCGCTGTGTGAATCCTGCAGACGGGGTGATGCAGGATTGACTGGCAAGTGGGTGAGGGATTTTTGCTCAGCGGTGCATACACAAAAGCTCTGTGAGCTAAAAGCCAGAAGTTCTCCTCTTCAGTTCAGCAGGTCTGTGCTGTCATTACTGAGAAATCATAACCAGCTTCATGGCACCAAAATGTACTGCTGGGCAATTACTCTCCATGGGGTCTCCTGTCTCCTCCATTCCTCTTTCTACTGGATGAATATTCCTTGCTTTTTTGGTGGTTTGAATGGAAGGTTGTAGGACAACAAAGCAGTGCAAAGAACAGATTTTTGGGAGAAGGAAAGAACGTGAGGCAACAGTACTATAAAAGAGGAAAAAAAAAGCAGATCAGCTTTAGTGTAAAATATTTACAATGAAGCTGTTGACTTGGAATTTTCTCACAAATTCCTTTCTCAAACCAGGCTTCTTGAAGGGTTTGCTAAAGCTCACAAGCCTTAGGGGCAGGTCTGTCATGTTCAGTTTCTACAGGCTTGTTTTCAGCAACTCTGGTGCAATTTTCAGATTGTTGCAACACTTTCTGGACCAAATGCAAAGGCCTCAATGTCCCACCAAGTACCTGCTTGTCTTCTTTATGTCTTGGCTCCCACAGCATTGATACCTGAAATTGTGTTGCAGAGGTTGGAGAAGGGATTGTATAGGTTGCAAATGGACCAAACTGATTTTTTTATCTCTTACCATGAAGTACATTTTGGGATCTTTTCCCCCATACTACTTTTATGAGTTGAATCATAGAAAAGTTTATGTCTGAAGGGGCTGCCCAAATTAATCTAGCACTTCCCAAACCTCTATGTATTGTTTTTCCACACAGGTACTCCCATCTTGACTTTGGAGCGTTAGGGTTGAAATTTCTCAGTGCTCAGTTACTTTTATTTTTTCCTCCCTTTATGGTTTCTCATAGAATCATAGAATGGTTTGCGTTGGAAGGGACCTTAAAGACCATGTAGGTCCAGTCTCCCTGCTGTGAGCACCCTCTAGATTGGGTTGCTCTGGGCCCTAATGGGACATCCATAACTTCTTTGGACAATCTGTTCCAGTGCCTCACCACCCTCACATCTGCCTCAAGGGTAACAGCATCACATGAAGCTGATCACCAGGCAATAGATTAATTGTTTCCATGTGATAGTTAATGCCAACATCACTTTAAATTTGTTCTGAGGTCAGCATGTTCCCATATAATTTTTTTCTTTATATTCCCAACTATTTTTTCTTCCCTCCTCCCAAGAGACATGGATCCTGAAGGCTCTTCTAAGGATCTATGGTATCATAAATGCATGTAATCATGAATATGAACAAAGGTAATGTGCTGCTTGGAGTATGCAGAGGTGGTGTGCTGAATGTTTCCTTGCCTGATCAGATCTAGAACAAAGGCAGCAGGGGAGCAATCTGAGTTCAGGAGGAGATGAAGCACCATTGAATTTAGGAGTAGTTCAGGCTCATCCCGGAGTGGCAAGCTCCAACCCAGTGTTGGGTCTGCAGGCAGATGAGGAAAACTAAGATTTGCATCAGTTTCAGTTTACTTCGTGGAAGCAGGAATCAAAGCTACAGTAAAGTTTTCTTGACTGACTCCAGCCAAGAAAACAGGCAAGGTCAGCAAAGTCTTGCTCGTAGTTCTGAGGGGAGGAGAGCCCATCTGTCCGTTTGCCTGGGGCTCTGCAGGCAGCCATCTGCCTTGGTAACCGAGCTGTGAAAAGCACAATCTGAAGGATGGAAGCAGAAGCCAAGGAGGAGCTGGGACCCTCCCCTCACGCCCACAGCACTCTGAACAGGATGGCTGTCGACAGAAAGCTGGTGATGGATGCCATCTGAGTGCCACCAGAGCACAGCCATCCCATCAGTGCAGCAGTCAGACCTTGTGGCACCGCTTTAGCCATCACAGAGGACTTGATTTGTGTTGCATTTGGGCCTGGTCTCCATGGCAAACTGGCATTTAGCAAACAAGGGCCACAGCACAATTTCTGGTTAGCTTTGGAGGCAGGGAAAGTGCGTCTTCTCAGCAGAGGACCTGTGCTGTGCTTGTCTTGCTAAACAGAAATGTCCTTATGACAACATGTGTTGTCACTTGTCTGTGTCAAAGGGAGCCCAGTTTAGGTTTCCCCAGCAGATGTGACTATAGTAGATGTATTATAAATGTGATTTCTCATGGGGATATGGACCATGCAGACCTGGCGAACTGTGGGGGCACTTGGGACTTTTTTCTGATGTACATTTTCTGTACTTGAGTGCAAATCTCAAGAATTCCTCAAAAATGGCTCAGTATAATCATTAAACCCTGTTCATTAGCTGGCCAGTCTTGAGGGAATCTTGTTAAAGGAAAACTTGCCTGTACTGATGTTTTTAACAGAGAATACTCACTACTTAACAAAGACCTGAGATGTAATGAGCTAGTTTACAGTTCAGTTGTGTTTGTATTAAAGTAATATTTGCAGTTTCCACACTAAGAGCAGATGAGAATCTTTTAATCTAAAGTAAATCTTTAGGAAGTCCACAGCTATTAATAGCTTACTCTAATTTTGCATGAAATCAGGATATAAACTGTAATGGAAGATATGGGAATTAGGGTTGTTTTTTTTTTTTATATGGCACATTATACCATTACCATTAATACCAATGTTTTAGACTGTGTACTATAACTATAATTTATCTTAAGAATCTCACCTTTTTTTCCCATAGAAATTGGAATGTTTGGGCTGAACTTAAATCCCTTCCCAAATGACATAAACAAAACCAAGACAAAATAGGAAGTTATGCCTATGTAATTATATCCATTTGCACTCCTGCATTAAGTTACAGGGAAAATGCTTTCCCAAGTAGGTCACTTAATTTTGGAACAATTAATAACAGCTATATCACTATTTTTTTTCTGGGTACTCACTGAGGCTCTGTAACACATCAAGTGCCAAAAAAAAAAAGAAAAAGAAAAAGAAAAAGATAAATATGTTTTAGTTGTGAAAAATGAAAACATATAAACCCATGTCTCTCAGACCCCAGCTGGGTGGTCTAAGGAGGCTATGCACTCTACATAAACCCATTATATTTTTATATTTGTAAATAATTCTTCTAGTTCTCTTCAACCTGTGAAGAAATAAAATCTGAGAAAAGAGAGAAAGGATGGTGAGGCTGAATGAGGATGACAAAAGGGGGTGATGAGTAAGTAGTTTGTGAGGGGCTAAATTGGCACCATGGTGGATTTTTCATAAACGTTTTTTCCAGGACTGCAGAACCCACTGAACATCTGAAGGTCATGTTGACACCTGACTGCCTAACCGGTGCTGCCCTGCTGCCCAGAGCACCAGCCTCGTCTCTGGGGAAGGCACGCTGTGCGAATCCAAATTGCTGGAGCTCATCCCTGCAACCCCTG
This sequence comes from Atrichornis clamosus, assembly GCA_013400975.1. Classification (NCBI taxonomy): domain Eukaryota; kingdom Metazoa; phylum Chordata; class Aves; order Passeriformes; family Menuridae; genus Atrichornis; species Atrichornis clamosus. Next base: position 14,243 of record WBMZ01013560.1, read on the forward strand.
ACCTTAGCCTGGTAATGTCCAGGAGTGGCATCATCAGCACGGACACGGAGAAAGCTATCTCAGCAAATTCCTTCCAGTCCCTGTTGGGGAGTTCTGCCAGCACACTGGCATCTGCTGGGGCCTACGGAAGAGGCACTCTCACTGTCACAGCTTTTCTGGCAGAAAACCTTTGCACTGATGATATTTATAGAAAAAAGAATTGCACTTTTAGTAGCATAACTTTTCCCACAGGGGGTGATTTTCCTGCATCAATGCAGTAGGTCCAAGAGTGCTTTATTTATAGCTGAAAACTACTGCTATTCCTGCAGGCTGGGGCACCATACACACAGCCCTTGTGCAGCTCCTATTTTCTTGCAAAGCAAGGTATTTTTGATATCACTTATTTTACCATTCCTGAATGGAATAAACCACATAAGCAGAAGCCTGTAGAGCTTTCTCTATGCTGAGGACATCTGCCAGCAGAGCTATCTCAGTCCTGGCTCATGCCTCACCACACCTCTCTCCAGCACAGTGCGGCTGAGCAGGTTTTCCGTGCAGGTTTCTCGCATACTGCTGTGTCACCAGTAAATGCCTGGATAATTTTTAACCTCACACGGGATTGGTTTATCAACTGCAGGTGGCCAAAATAATTATAACACACTGCTCTCTATGAAAACTGGGTCAGCAGGATAGTACTTCTTTTTATGTTCCATCAGGCTTCTCTGGTATACACCTAGGGTCAGGCTTCAGGGAGAAAGATATCTGAGCTAATGCAAGCAGCTATCACATCTATTCAGATGATGCCACCTTTCTAAGGCATTTTCTTCCCTCTAATTTTGCATCATAATGTTGGCTATGATGCAATCGTTGCTCTTGACAAAACAAGAAAGGAGAGCCCAGGGGAAAAAGTATTGATATTTATTTAAAATGAAGTATTATAGATAAATACACACCCTCATTACATCAGGGCATGAAGAAGCATGGACTTTCCAGCACCACAAGTTTCCAGGCAGACATCCTAAGGGCCAATGTGGTTACACTGGCAAAACTGCATGTTTAGGAGTGCATTTTCCTTTGCCCATGGGATGTGGTTTTCCCAGACCAGTCCAGTGTGTGCTATGTATGTGTGTTCTACATCTAGAAAAGCTGTAAGGTGACAGAGCTAGTTAGCTGTTCAGGTTGTGATCATTTCCATCAAGAGCTACCATCAGTTTTGGGGTACCCAAGCCTGAGAACCACAGTGGCCAATCATTCATTTGCCAAACCTTGGTATCAGTGACTTTGGAAGAGTAGGGAAGGGGCAGGAATAACATATCCCTAGAGTGTGTTTCTTTGTGACCTCTTCCAACACATAGTTGGCTTCTGCTTTTGTGTTTTCCTTTCCCGTTGAGTGCAATGTTAGGTTCTGATAAGGATCTTGCACCTTTTGGATTCAGGCTAATTTCTTCACCAGACTGGCCGTGCCTGTACTGGCACACGAAGCAGGCCAGGACCTGCTCCAGCCCAGAGGGCAAGAGGCATGGCATGGCTTGTGCTTAGGGAATTAAGCCTTCCTTCTCTGCAGAGCTGGGTACTTTTCTCTATAACCCCAACTGGAAGCTGTCTCCATGTCTCTTCTTTTTCTGCTGTTCTGGTGTTGACTAATGATAAGAATGGACCTGCAGATGGTTTTATCCTTAAAATATCCATCTTCTGAACTGCAATTGCCTCTGGTTTGCTAGGAGCTCTTGTGTGTTGGTAGACATAACTTCTCTAGACCATTAATTTTTTACACACTTGCACTATGTCACTCCCTGTTTGCATAGTCTCTGAAGGAAACAGATGCAATCTCTTCCATCTTTCCCCGTGCTGACGTCTTTCTGTGCTGCTCATCACTCTCATCAGCTGTTCCTGAGCTGCCTCTAACCCACAGTTGGAAATTCAAAGCCAGGCCCCTCCCCAGCTGCTGCTTTGATGTCCCTTTCTCCCCCTCCACATCACCTACGTCGCTCCCTTTGAACACCGACATCGTGATAAGGTTTATGAAATTACTTCCCGTTAGGATGAGGGCACCCAAACCCTGCGTGTCTGAGGACCATCTGCTGCTTCTGACATGGACATGGGTAAGTATCTTCTAGCAGAAAGACAAGATTAGATTGCTTCAGTGTGGAGTTGCCACAGTTTGTGAATCAGAGCCCCAGAATATATGCATAAACACTAATTAAACCCAATTCAAAAGTGTCTGATATGAATCAAGCTTCATTTAGTTAGGGATCAAAATTAAATTATTGATTAGTTACTGAGTAAAGCTACATCAGTGTCATCCTCTAAAGTAAACAGAAGAACATCTACCTGAAGGGACCAATTCAATTCTTAGTCAACTCCAGAAAACATTTTATTTGGTGTCACTTAGGAATATCATAAGCCTGAAAGCCACATGTTTGCATTTAAATTGCATCCCAACTGAAATTTTGCAGTTTGAATTCACTGCATAATTCACTTCTGAAAGTCAGAGCTTGGATGTTTGGATCTAGAGCTTTTTTTTTTTTTTTTTTTTT